>MU151140.1:0-89083 GCA_015584085.1 Macrolepiota fuliginosa MF-IS2 | reverse complement strand
TCAAACCCCTGATCATGAAGTGGTACCAAATTATTTGCACTGCGTGGCGGTGGGGGAACAGCCTCGAGTTCCAATATCCTCATCGATTTGTTCGCAAACTCCTCTCAGATGCCATCTCCAAATTGCAGGACGAGCCCGTTGCTCAGGGATACGCTTTGGAAGAGGAGGCGAGAAATGCTATTTCTCAACAGGTGACAGTTCATGCGTTGAATACTTTTGGCAAGCGCCCCTCGGATCGCACTCCCAATTCATCGCCGCGCAAAAACAAGAAAGCCAAGCCCACCTAGATATTTGTTTAATCTCCTTGTGACCAGTGCTGTTTATTATGCCGACGAGACTCTAGACTGAAGTATTGATCAATAAAATCTGTTCAGAGTTATGATATTTGCGCGAATGTAGATGTAACGATGTGTCCCAGTAGGCATATCATTTAGAGGATCGACTAAAGACCCGAAGCGAATATTCCTCTCCTGGGTCACTCACCCCAACCTGAGAGGGGCTATCAAAGCGCGGTGCTCCAC
Organism: Macrolepiota fuliginosa MF-IS2; assembly: GCA_015584085.1. Lineage (NCBI taxonomy): Eukaryota > Fungi > Basidiomycota > Agaricomycetes > Agaricales > Agaricaceae > Macrolepiota > Macrolepiota fuliginosa. The sequence continues at coordinate 88,562 of MU151140.1, read as the reverse complement.
CATCAGCACACGGACGGGAGACAGCGGCGTTCCACGGCAATGGAACGCAACGGGATCTACCGCGTGATTCGAGGATTCTGGTTGTCTTACACAATATTATCTACCTATTGGGAAGCGGTGGGTGATATCGATGTCATCTCACGTGATAACACCATCAAATGAGTTGTTTTGACCTTCGCTAGGTTCGATGGCTTTTCTCTTTTTTCGTACAAGACGTGTACTCATTCAATACTTTGCCACGAGGATCTTGTGACTCTTCCCCGAACGCGTCAAGGCAAAGTTATTTATGTTTATCGAGCCTTTCGGTATCGCGAAAGCCCCGCCTGAGTCACCACGCGGTGAGTACAGCCGTGCGAATCGTTGGATGTTCATTGATTGTTTATCTCCAAACGGAAAAGGAGGTTGACATGTAGATGAAAGGGTTCGTACCCAGGTGTAAGCTCTCAAGTCAGCCTTCCCGCCCATCCCAGACCGATGGAAGGGTTTCTTCAACACCTTCTGAACAAAGCTCGAGAATATCTGTATGTTCGTGAATATGGCTTTCGTGAACTTGCAGCTAACGCTGCACAGGACTGGTCACGACGCTCTCTGGTTTCTGAGCCTGCTTCCATTAGTATCCTTTTTCTCGTCGCTCATTCAATCTTACCAAAAGACTTTCCGCGCAACTCCGAAGTTACAAAATGGTGTACAGAGGAGCGATGAAAGTGTCGGGTTTGTCAGAGATGTAGTGGCATTTCATGGCAACTGGGGTGTGGTTGCTTTTATAGGGAGCCGTGCGATTGGGCGCACCATACTGTTCATCGTAGCTTTGTACCTCGAGCTGAGGAATCGTCCGGGATCGTTGGCGCAAGGGTTCTTCGTCTTTGGGGTGGTTCCGTATTATGTACGTCCTGTCCGCATCTTACTCAAGGTGGTTGCTAAACTCTCATATATATCAGTTCTACTGCATGATACTGTCTTTCGGCTCATTTCTGAACATACGATGGCAGCCCATCTTCAGCCAACATTGCTTCTTACTTCTGTTCGGTTCTCTCCTAGTGAATGTCTACCGGAACGTCTGGCCTCTGGCGACCTATTCTAGAGCACCAGCTGACACTAGTGATGGGCCCCTGATATGGGTGGAGCTGGTGCTGCTTACGTTCGTGGCCGTCATAATCCCCCTGTCCTCACCTCGGCAGTATAAGCCCATTGACCCCAAGGTCTGGTCTATTTTCAAACCATTGTTCGTTAAGTACTGACATATCGGGAGCTAGAAACCAACCCCCGAGGTTAATCCCGAGCAGACTGCATCTTTGTTGTCGCTGGCAGTGTACGCGTTTCTGGATCCGTTGCTATTCCTTGCAGCTCGTTTACCTCACCTCGGGCACGACAAACTGTTTCCCCTTGCTGATTACGACTACTCTAAGAACATTACTAAGAAAGGCTTTCCGGTAATATTCACCATCTTGATATAGGCGCCATTCATATTGAATATTGATAATTGTTTCCAGCATCTGGATGTATTTCAGGGCGCAAGAAAGGGGCACATCTTCTTTGGTCTTATGAGAACTTACCGTGCGTCCCTTTTCTTTTCTGCATTTCGCCCATTCTCATAGTCACCGCTCCCCCAGGTTATGAGTACACCACCCTCGCTACCTTGGTCATAATCCAGGTAGTCGCAAGTTTCTTTTCACCAGTTGCTATTAGAATGATTCTAGAGTAAGTAGGCTGGCTTGTGATGACGACGGAGCATCGTTTAATCTGATCATTCGTCGCAGCTACCTTGAGACTGGGGGGCATAACGCAAAAATAAAGCCTTGGTTCTGGATCCTCTGTTTATTCATTGGCCCCATGACAATCTCCCTCGCGCGACAGTGGTACATCTTCGTGGCTACAAGAATGCTCGTTCAGACCGAGGGGCTGCTCACCCAGTTAATCTTTGAGCACAGCCTACGCCTTCGTATGAAGGCTGAAGCCTCTGATCGACCTGATCAACCCACAAACGGATCTACGACACGCAAGGCGGATAACCTTGTTGGAAAAATAAACAATCTCGTAACAACTGATACGACCAACATTGTGGATGCAAGGGACTTCCTTTTCGTTGGTGAATGTGATCCTGGGACCTCTCCGCCTCATTTCCTAAACGCATCTAGTATTGTATTATCCCTTACAGATCATTCTTTGCATTGTATTCTTGTATCAGGTCCTCGGCCCTAGGTATGTATTTGTCATTTTTGGATATCACTACGCTAAGTACCTATAATCAGCTCATTCATTGGGCTCGCGGTCATTTTAGCATTGGCGCCAATCCCGGTCTTCATGGCCAAGTTAATACAGCATGTTCAGAGGGAACGGATGAAGATGGTAAAACTTTCTTATATTTACCCTTATAATAGCCTGCTCAATTTCATGAAAGACTGATTCTAGAGTTCAAGCAGTCACAGAAAGTACGACTGCCTTTAACAACAACCGTCGATATACTGATCACAATTTCTGGCAGCTTGCAACGTGCTTAGGATGGTCAAGTTATTTGGATGGGAGTCGGAGATGCAGGAGCGGATTGCTGTTCGTCGAACGGATGAGGTTAAGTGGTTGTGGAAACGCAAGGTTTATGACATGATTGTGGAAACGGTCAAGTGAGTATTCGGCCTTGCTACGTGAGTTGGCGCAGTGACCGAAGCTGGTTATTAGTTTTCTGATCCCTGCATTGACGATGCTCGCTACGTACGCTGCATACACCATTATCTGGAAAGAGAAATTGAGTGGTGCGTCTATTTTTGTCAATCAGCTGCGCCGGGGGTTAAAAAACACACAAGCTGCGAAGGTATTCTCAAGCATGTCGGTCCTTGCTCTTCTACGCGTGTCCCTTCAAGCTTCTTTTCAGCTATTATCAACGTGCGTTGAAGGTAGCATCAGTCTTCCTCGCTTTTTTGTCTATATGATGCTGAGTTCGTACCATCTGTCTAGGAAAAGTATCGTTGGACCGTCTCACTGAGTTTATGCAGAATACCGAGCTGCTCGACTTCCTCCGACCATCCTCTGATTCAACGGTTGCCAGTGACTTTGAGAATAGGCCACCTCCCGGCGCGATCGGTTTCTGTGATGCACAATTTGTGTGGTCAAAAGACAGTATTGGCGATGCACAGGCATATACTCTTCGTATTGACGGGGAGCTCTTATTCAAACAAGGTGGCATTAATCTCATTGTTGGCCCCACGTGAGTTGCCACAACACAGATTTGTTGAAGGTGCTCAAGTATTCACAGCGGCTCGGGAAAGACGTCTCTTCTAATGGCTCTCCTCGGTGAAATGCATCTCTTGCCAGCGCGGCCGAACTGCTGGTATGGGTTACCACGTGAAAATGGGATTGCCTACGCTGCCCAAGAGTCTTGGGTCCAGAATGACACCATTCGCGGTAATATACTGTTTGGATCACAGTATGATGAAGAACGTTACAAAGCCGGTGCGATCTGACTTTTTCTTTTGCCCTTGCTCTCGCCTAATTTACGTATTTGCAGTACTTCATCAATGCGCCCTTGAACGAGATTTAGAACTATTCGAAGCAGGAGATATGACAGAAGTTGGTGAGAAGGGATTGAGTCTCAGGTAAGAGTTCTTTCAGGTTGGTTGAGAGGCACCGCTGAAAACCTACCCAATAGTGGAGGACAGAAGGTACACATTATTATTGGCAAGCAAGTACATTGGGTCTTATATTTTTCAGGCCAGGATCACACTCGCTCGCGCTGTGTATTCAAGTGCACAGATACTGCTTCTCGATGATATACTTGCCGCGCTTGACGTTCACACGTACGTGTTTCGATCACACCTTCGACCCTCAAAACTCACCCAAACCAGATCGATTTGGATTGTTGAACGATGTCTTACTGGCCACTTAGTCAAAGGAAGAACGATCATACTTGTCGTAAGTAACCTATAAGTCGGAATGGATATTATACTCAAGTGTTATGGTGTAGACCCACAACATTGCGCTCACAGGCCATCTCTCAAATTTCGTTGTATCCATGAACAGTGACGGGACAATCGTCAGCCAAGGGACCGACGTTTCAGTGGCTATATCCAAAAACTTGAAGCTGGCATCCGAACTACAAGTCTCAGAAGAGTCAGAGAGGATTGTAGAAGCGACCGGTAATGACAAGGAAATATCGTCACCCCCAAACGGTGTTCCCACAGGCAAACTTGTGATGGCAGAAGAAATCCAACAAGGCCATGTAACATGGAAAGCTATGAAACTATTTTTCTCTTCTCTTAGTGGCAACCACCCAATCCTTTTCTTCATGACGTTTTGTCTTGGTTCACTGTTGATCGATTTGTCGACTATGGCTCAGACGTATTTCGTCGGCTATTGGGGGTCGCAATATGTTGAGCATGATCCAGATGAGGTCAACCCATTTTTGTACGTGACCTCTGGATCGATATAGCGGTAACCGACTCACTTCGATTTTCTAGTTACATTGGAGGATTCTCCTTATTGCTGGTCGCCCTTGTTTCTGCCCATCTTTTCACCTGTTTATTCTATCTCCACGGCAATGTCCGCTCGTCGGTCTCGATTCACAAACAACTCATAATTGCGATCTTGGGCACAACTTTCCGGTAATGTATCTGGTATTATGCGTCATCTATGTCATTGATGGGTTGCCTACTGCAGCTGGCTTGATGAGACCCCAATCTCGCGCATCATTACGCGGTGCACCCAGGACATTCGAGCAGTTGATGGTCCAATTCCCCAGCTAACGGCGGTGCTCACAGAATTCACGCTATCCATGTTGAGCAAAGTTGCAGTCATAGTGTTCTTCTCGCCCGTTTTCTTCATTCCGGCGATCCTTGTCGCCATCATCGGTGGATGTATAGGAAACTTTTATCTCAAAGCTCAACTATCTGTCAAACGGGAAGTCAGGTGAGACGGGCATATCTTTTTTTGTGGTTTCGACTAACAGATTTATAGTACTGCTAAGGCTCCGGTGCTCGCTCACTTTGGAGCTGCAATTGCTGGTTTGAGTAAGCCTTTCATTTAAATCTTTTGGCCAACCATGCTGATGACCTTGCTATAGCTTCAATTCGAGCATATGGTGCGCAAGATGCTTTCAAGCAAGAATCCCTCAAGCGCATCGACTTCTACACTCGGGCAGCCAGGGTCTCATGGAACCTCAATCGTTGGATGGCTGTTAGGATCGATATACTAGGTACCGCGTTCACGACTTCGCTAGCGGCATATCTCGTATATGGGAGCACAACAAACCCCACCGGTGTTGGATTCTCTTTAAGTCTGGCTGCTGAGTTCTGTACTATGGTTTTGTATTGGGTTAGAATCTTCAACCATTTGGAGGTGCAAGCAAACAGGTGCGTGTAGTTCACGGCAAAGTATTCCAGGACATTGAACTGGCATGAATCTAGTCTGGAGCGTATACAAGCGTACCTTGAAAGCGAACAAGAGCCAAAGCCGAAGGAAGGTGGCGTTCCTCCCGCCGCCTGGCCGACCAGTGGACATCTTAGTGTTGAAAATTTGAGTGCGCGATACTCCAAGGTGTGTGTCTTGTTCCGATCGATTGACACTGTAATTAAGAAATCTGGTAGAATGGACCTAACGTATTGCATAATATTTCTTTCGAGGTCAAGTCTGGAGAGCGCATCGGAGTGGGTGTGTAGCTATCTGTTAATTGGAGTCGTGCGAGGCACTGATGAATAATAATTCACCCAGTTGGTCGGACTGGAAGCGGGAAGGTCAGCCTCCACATATCTGTCATGTTTTCGCTCAAGCAACCGACCTCAATGATGTACAGAGTTCACTAATGCTCTCCCTTCTGCAATGTATCGTGGTAGAAGGTGACGTCTTCTACGATGGAATCAATACCAAGAATGTCAACCTTGGCACTCTCCGGTCGAAGATAACCATCATTCCACAAATTGTAAGTCTCCTTTTGTTCCCCCAAACTACACCTCAAACACAGCTCCCCAGCCCGAGCTACTCAGCGGCACTCTCAGAAGAAACCTCGATCCCTTTGAGCAACATGATGATGCAACACTGAATGACGCACTCCGCGCTTCCGGACTCTTCTCACTCCAGACAGAAGACGACGAGAAGCGGTTGACGTTGGATAGCCAAATTTCATCCGGGGGATCGAACCTCTCTGTTGGTCAGCGTCAGATTTTGGCTTTAGCGAGAGCGATGGTCAGAGAGAGCAAGCTGTTGATCTTGGATGAAGGTGCGCCGCCATTTGTTGTTCTGTTACTCCTTCCCCTAGTTTACGGGTGAACGTTTGTTTTTTCCCAGCTACGTCTGCTATCGGTGCGTCGAATTACAGATATGGGGTATCGGCCAGTCTAATGTCGTGATACACAGATTATAAGACGGACACGATAATTCAACAATCACTGCGACACGAACTCGGGAAGGACGTGACAATCATCACTGTTGCGCATCGCTTGCAGACCATCATGGATGCTGATAGAATCGTGAGTCTAGGCTATTCAAGTGTTCTATTTCTGACAAAATCTCCGGTACCATCAGCTTGTTCTTGATGCAGGCAATATTGTGAGTGATCAGCAGTGTTCCGTGGAATGCATTTCTGATCCCTCCTTATTTAGGTCGAATATGATTCGCCAGCAGCACTTCTGGCTAAGACGGCCGGAACATTCAAATCCATGGTAGACGAAAGCAGTGACAGAGAGCACTTGTATAGCATGGTGCAGAGAGGCTGAACGGGCCGACCTGACTGGATTGCTCACTAGGACGCTTCAGTATTCCTCAGAAATCCTATTGTCAAAGATATATATATACACATACAACGAACAATCTAAAAATGAACGTATGGACTATAAAGCGGTGTTATGATCAAGAGCTGTCCCATCCATGATCCAGTAATATCAAGGCAAAACGGTTATAAAAAGTGTTTAAAGCGGATCAAAACCCATGGAAGAAAAAAGGATGGAAGTGATTTCCTCTATGTGTCGTAATGTGAATGATTAGTATCAAACTATCAGCAAGTCGAAGGGGGGCGGGTACTGATTCGTCAAAAAAGAAGATTAAGAGTGAGAGATAACAGTCATTAAAATAGGGGCACGAAAGAGAGGGAAGTCAATAATAATAAAACGCAACATATCAGATACCGTAATGATATTGGCGACGCACGCCATCCGGCTCTAAAATACAGCATCCATTTCGTCAGTATCACAAACTAGATGACCACACGAATACGCACGATGACGAAGGAGGGGACGCTGTTATTCGTATATCCAATACAGCGACCAATCCATCCACTGAATTGACTCCATCAAGGCCAACCGTGATGTTATGGTTGATGCCATCGTTTGTATCTGCGAGGAGCCCTGACACGTAACTAATGTCGGTTTGGTAAGTGTACCCTGCCCATGAGGTCGACCCGGTGTAGGTCGTGGTATTGGTGAGGTTAGCAGTAGGGACGCTGGAGCCCGTTATATTGCCTATTAGCCAGTCTCTGTTTGGAATAGTCAACAGGGTGGTTGAGACGTGGCAATGGTAAGCAGACATACCGACCGAGGTTGTACCCATTAGGTATGATGTCATGTTGTTCTGTAATCAAGTCAAACGACGTTGAGTGCATGTGGGACACGCCAAGAAACTGAAAGGATGCATACGGGCGATCGGCTTTTCATAAGAAGCAGCCAGAAATACCGCGCCACTATAATTATCGTCTTTTTGAGCATATCCCCGTTAGAACACACAACGAAGCTGAATCCGTACGTGTTTCTTTGTGGACCGTCCTGGACCCAGTATCGGAAGTGGTTGCCGCCTTGTATGGTCTCCTTGCACGAGCCCAGCTCGGGGTCACCATAGTTCCAGCGAATGACAGAGGTTTCATTCTCTGTAACAATTCATTGACAATAAGTCAGACGCATGATGACGAGAGATAAGGAGAGCAGAGTAAGCGTACTGTAACCATTGCCATCTCCCAGATTTGCTGCCTGGTCCGAGCCTGAATGTTGCCCTAAGCATTCTCCAGAGAACCCAAACGACCTGTTAGACGCGTTGAAGAAAGGGGACCCGAAGAGTCTGCTCAGGTGTTGGCGACATTCAATATCAGAGACAAACGCACAGAAAGTAGTTGCGCAGTCCCCCATTGACTTCCGCATCGACAAGCACACGGGCATCCGACCTTCCAGTGATAATCGCATTCAGAGGCTCACCCTGGCCTGCAGGATAGGTCACAGGAATTTGCTGGAACCGCACCAGTAATAAGTATTCAACAGCTGCTGAGATACAATGAAGACACACCGTTAGCATGCTCCCTCCGCTCTGCAACGGGTCATAATATCCTTCTTCTGGGACATTTCTCTCTTCTCCTCTCTCCCATAACGAAAGTGCGCGCTTCCAGTTCCAATTCCGGTAATCAAGAGAATGACAGAGCGAGGGCGTGGGTGACGCGAGGATAACATATGGTAGCAGCAGCGTGAAGCTCGAACGCATCGTTGGCAACGACGGGGACAAAGGACAAGCAGGAAGGAAGCGAACGGAGAAGCACAGAGCAAGATTGAACTAGCTAACCAAGAAAGAACCGGTTCGGCCTTCCAAGGCCAAAGGCGAACTAATTATTACGTATTACGTAATTTACTCTTATTTTCTCTGGAACAATGAGGCCATTGTGCATGGAGAATGGAAGTTACGCAATGCCAGAAGAACAAGGTATCGATAGCAATACAGGACGTGCTATACAGCTATGTACAACGATACATCCTCTAGTCGTCAATGTCGAGGTCCCCATATGGTTTTGCCTTAAAGTACGAGTCGTCAAAGTGGTGTACACGCACGAAACCGTCCTCTCCTCCCGAAGCATAGCAAGTTCCGGCAGGGTGCACGGCAATTCTGAGAAAAAAGGTACGAATAGCGTCAGTACGGAAAAGGCCCAATATGGGCCGGTAACGGAATGAACTGCGTACGTGTTAATAGGACCAAAATGGCCTTTGACACGGCCAATTTCCTCCTCGAAAACCTTGTGCCAGAATCGAGTCTCGAATTTTCCTTGACGGAGTGATGTCGTCGTGACCTTCATAGCCTCTTGACCACCGCCCAAGAGCACCTGTCCATCAGATGATACGTTTTTGTTAGTACAACGCCGGATTTGATCGAGGACGGAGGCGTCGGACTCACGTAAGGACGATTCGGCATGAATGATGCGCTGTTCAGCGGTGTCTCCGTTGAGAACGTCTTGATGACTTGGAGAGTTTTGGTATCATGTATCTTGGGAGATAGAACCCATCAGATTCCGGGTTGTTGAATCAGTGGGTTAATAGAGAACTCACTCGGGCAGATTTATCCTTACTGCTTGTGATGCAGTACGTCCGGTCTTTGCTCAACTGCAAATCCGTCACAACCTCCCCATGCGCCCGCTCGTTGTTGTTAACCTCCTCCCCACTCTTCACATTGAACAAAGCCACTTTTCCAGATTCATGTCCCGTGAAGATCACATTCGGAACATTGGTGAACGCGCACACGGTCGCTTTCGACCCAATGGGATTAAAGAAATACAGCGGGTCCGTCGACTCTGCATTAACGAGATGGATGTCAGCGTAAACCCGTGCCGGACGAAAGGATGACTCACGGTCGGTACCATCTCCATCCCGATTGATCTGGAAGACGCGAATTGCACATTGGTGGCCCATACGCTGCTCAGTAATACACACAACCTGTGTTCCATCGTCGTTAAAGGCCACTCGTTTCACGGCGGTAGGGAATTCCCATGTGAACAGGTTTTTTCCTGTCTGGACAGACCATAATCTTAGCGTGTTATCGGCAGCACCGGACATCATAAACCTGCTCTCGGCTGTTCACAAAGTTTGCAACCAACAGCAGAATGGACCCAAACACCAAGATGTGAGAATCAGCATGGGTTTCTGAAGGTAAAACAGGAGGAAACGCACGATCGACATCCACAGTCCAAACAGTTCCATTATTCCCGTTATACGTCCCCAGCCTCTCTCCATTGTGTGTGAACCAAACATTTATAACATGGTCCTTCGAACAAGAGAACAGCAGATCCCCCTCGGCGTTGAATTTGATTTGCGTCAGCGACCGCTCATGACCTTGGAGAGTAAACCAGAGATGTTGATTAGCGGCCAGACAAAAATCGCGAGTGATGAGATAACCAGGCCCGTGATGATTCACCTTGTAGCAGAATTGGTCTCTAACACAAGTAACATCGTGGTTAGTATAGACACAAGAATGTCATGATACAATGATAACTCACCATTTTGTCGTATTAACGAGGTTTTGTTGCGAGGGTCGATGACTATAGATTTGACTTTTCCTGATTGCACGTGCTCTGCTCATGACCTTGGCTTCCTTGATGCTTAGTCAGAGTCGATCCTTCGAACCACAGTAACTGAGAATCTTTTTCTCCAGTGAACTTGAGGTTTCGACTTTAAAATATAATCCAATAAAGAATATATTACCACATCAACCACCATTGCCGCTTTGGCACACTATAAAATATAGGACAAATCTAATCGTCAAGTATAATATCGTAAAGGGAAAGGTCACGCCAAGTATTCTAGTCGTGGAATGAGAGTAAGCGCAGAGAAATATTCACTTGTCGCGCAAAGAAAGATGAACGTAGTAATATGCTGAAGGGGAAAATGCCAGCTGCAACACAAGTCAGCTTCATACCACAAGCACATAATACAATGGGAATGAACGCACGACTATGTCCACCCATGTCAACATTGACCACACCCTATACACCACCCACCTGAACCACGGCGCACCGATGACCGCCATTACACAGTCCACCCTCAGATAAATCAAAAACTCCAGGCTCGCGAGCAGGATCATATAATACTGCAGCAACACAAACGCTCTCAATATCTTGAAAACGAATCGGACGAGCCTGGATCCGATAGACGCGAAGCGGGAAAGTGGTATCTCCGACGAGAGAATATATGCTGCAAACGACCCAGCGAGTGTTCGGACCAGAAACGACCTCCAGCTTATGCCCATGCCATGTTGAGAATGGTGCTTGACGCCATTAGCCAAACCCGCAGCGAGCCGAAACGTTGACCGCGACACCCCAATGAGAAACACGAGGATGTGCAGGGTCGACCACAAGGACACCTTTAACACAATCCTCGTTAACCATCGAACAGGTCGCACAAACGGGAGGAAGAATATCGAAGACATGACGGCAGCACATGCACGAGTAGCATCGAAGCACGAACCACCCATCGCGTGGGCGACTATAATTCCAAGCACAATGAATGCTGTAAAAGCGAGAGGTAGTGTGGATCCGACTTCGACGGCTCGCTCTTGGTCCTGGTGGCTAACTCCAGCAAACTTGACGAAAGGTTCTAGTGGCATTTTCGGCGGAGAGTGCGAACTGAGGTCGCGAAGGAACAGAGGCATCGACACTGGCCGCCTGGAGTTGGCGATTCGACGTCTACTCCGTCCCCTGGAAGCATGATTTCCAAGCGATGTCATCGCGGCGCTCGCTAAGGAGGTGCCAGGAGTTGCCTCCATTAAAACGCCAACAGGCTGGACCAATGTTGGTTCTGAGGAGAAAGACAGGTTCTAGTTTATCTGTGCAGTTCCTCACGTCGGACAGTCATACCTGCAGGGAAATCCACGAATCACGAATTGGGGTCCTAATAAGAAACGGGGTGTTTTCTCAGAATTTTCCAGAATTTTTGGAGCGCACTGCAGAAACCCAGGCTCACCTGTGCTTGGTCCAAAAGTAATAGTGGAAGACAAGACGTGCATTTAAAAATATTTAGTTTCAGAAAGTTATTATGATGACGTCTACACTCTCGTTATCCACCGGCCCGTGCGGACCTGAGCTAAATTTGGATCGTGTATGTTTGATAGTATTTGACTAGGGTTTCACGTGTTTGGCTCACACGATTAACCGACGTTACCTCTTGCCTTCATGACATAACCGATGGAAAAGCATCCTTCAGTATGGCTGCATCACGAATCATAAAACACGCTCTCACTAGAATCTAGTTCCCAGTTCTTGCGCCACTGATAATCAAGTACCCCGGAACTTCAGGATCCCTGTTTCAGGCTTACAATGATATTGTTTATGGTATGTCCGAGAAGGCCTCTTCATTATCTATGACGTTCTAACTGGTTCTAGCACAACAGTGGACTGACGTCGAAGTTCTTGACTTAGACAGGTGCGCACGAGGCGCTATCAAAGGCCGCAAAAAGGACCGAGTACGCATCTCCGGTCCAGGTTGATTATCGTTTTCATGCTCAACACAAATCCAGGACGTACACTTGCACGTTATTCCGTGCACATTATCGGAGAGTCTCTCAATTCAATTGTGCGTTCCTCCTTCACTTCGCTTATCCGCACTTGTCTTATCATCTACGACAGCTTGAATGATGCGTTCATCATTCTCGGGAAACCTTCTGAAATCTATCTCGCCATCACTTCCGAAGATGCTTCTATTGTATACTACAAGATCAGTACTGGAATCGTAAAACCTCCCATGTAAACCGCACGTCAAACAATCTTGTGATAAGAATTACAGAGGTGCTGCAAGTTTCTGTTACTTGTGGGACCCAAGATGGGGAATATTCGCGGAAAAGGTACAAAATAAACACATACCACCGAATCATTACATACATTAATCCCAATAACCCCAGTAGCCAACAGAAAGGAACCCAATATAATCTCATTCGTGGTCATCAAACGTTAGAATCCGAACCTAGGCTTGGTTCAGCCTTCCTTCTTGTTGGACAGAACCCAACAGCGTCTGGAGAGTCTCCAGCAATGGGCGGCCTCTTGTCCTGGATGCCCACGTCCCGCATTTCATGGGACTCGACGTGAACAAAAACTTCTGGTTTAGTCTTGTTGGTCGACCGCATGGAATCGATGAGGTGGCGCGCCTTAAGGTCGATTTAGCTCACAGTAAAAGTGCGCAGACTGAGAGAGTTCTTCTAATTACCTTGTCAATGGGTCCCCGGCGCGTAGAAAAGATACTGTCTTGATCCCAGCCAGAATGCGCGGTTTCCAAGCCTTGTGACCGGACGAAGTTGTCCTTGTCCTGGAACGCTCCAACATCTCTTGAAGAGCTTGTTGCACGATCTGACCCTTCGCGGCCATACTGCCACCCTCCCCTCGAATTCAAACTGCTAACTAGAGAATTAGAGTAAAGTTTGCAGAGTGGGAAGTTGAGCAACAAGTGTCTGTGAAAGCAATTTTGAGTCATAGGCTACGACAAACCTTCAGGTACTCACGCTCCGCTATGCTAAAATAAAAGTGGGTAAGAAAATGACTGTTGCAATGGATGAACTACGCTTACAGAATCTCCTAGGTACACGATTAAATTAATGATGGCGACAGTTGAGGTTAGAAGGCCAGTTTGCATTGTGACTGAGGAAATAACCCATCATCATCTGAAGGGAGAGCGCGCAACAAGACAACATACCTCGGATAATACGATCAATGACCAAGTCCGATTCTCGAAAACCGGTCCTGTGTGTTTGCTAGTTAATTAACTCACAATTGAGTGCACCGAACTTGTCACTCTGAATCGGGAATGAGCGCACCCTGTCATATACGGCATTATTAGCCAACTGGAAATGTCATATAACTCGAAAGACTGACAGATACCAAACCAGGGTGGATGTGATAATGATGTCTGCAGCACCTGCGGGAGCGAGCCATCCAGTGACGACATGCTAAATATACGTATACACGTGTGAGTGTAATTCCCAAGACAGACGAATAAGCAATGCTGACGCCGTGGGTAGCAGCAAATTCACTGAATACCGGATGTATCGTCACTTCATATCCTGTGACAATGCCGCAGACTTGCTCAGTCCAGTTAGCGTAAGAAATGCTCATGAATCTGAAACATGAACCCACCTCCTCCAGTGATAGAGAAGGCAACCACAATTGCAGTCATCACCCGGCTTCGTGTCAGAACCAGTATCCTCCAAGCGAAGAACAGCTGGACCATCATCCCGATGACAGCCTGTAAGGGATAATGGTATAAGTCTTATGGTGTATGGTCCGGTCCGAACGAACAAATCTTACTGTCGTCACCGGTTCTGGATGGATGTTGAGAATGGGGGTTAGCCAAGGACCATGTCTAGAAGCCTTTCGTTTCCTGACCTGTCACAAAACCTACAGCCAGGTAAGATTGGATTCACTCAAACAAACTTAAGACAACACTTACACCAGTTCGCTCGCTCGAGAAATGGAGGGTCATCTGTGGCTCATACTTAACGACCAACCTCTTTCGAAAGCTTTCGCCACTGACCAAAATGCAGAATCAACGATTGATACATGTAAACGCCATTGAAGACGGTGTTGAGGGTGTCTGCGAAGAAGATTATAAACACCTTGAATCCCCGTCAATTCTGGTCTGCGTGTAGCACAGTGGGTTACGGTGACAGAACATACAAAGATTTTCGTCCACTTCGGATCTCTTTAACCAGCACAGGTAAACATGAAGCCACTCTCCCAACATCGCCCGGCGAACAGACTTACTTCTTGTACGTCGTATAGTAAATGTACACCTGGGTGATTATAATACCATACAGCACAATGCTGAACATAGTACCAATGAGCATCGGTCCATGTCTAACCATTGGTGAGCGAGCGGCGCACAGTGGACAGCTTTGACCAGACGTACGCATTCACTGCCGCTGACGTCATTTAATACCGTAAGAAATCAGGTTGGATAGGCTTCGGTCTGTGTCTGTCGTCTTGCTGGTGGGATGAGCGTGTGCGGGGGGTGTAGCTACTAAACACGAATCCATCCTTGGGTTATAACGTTACCCAAGGCCACTGGTTCTGCTTGCTATTCAGTGATAGATGATCTTAGCGATCTGATCAGTGGCCCGGGACTGGAGCGACGACTCACGTAACAAAAGTGATTCTTTTAACATCGATCAGCCATCGTAGCACCGCGATGATTGCCTCCATTGCCCTCGTGGGCAGACCCTAAACAATTACAGGATGATACATAAGAGCTATTTCCAACCTCAGTTGCCCTCTAATATCCAGTCCCACAGCTAGTCCTCTACCTGTGAGAAAACCACTAGGAGAAACCTGAGTCTCCACTGCCAGATTCGGCAGAACACTGCAGCACCGCTCTTTTAATAACATGATGGCCCCCAGCCTCTATTGTTAGGATGGGAAGGGTAATATACATATGGACCCAGGAAACTGATATTGCCAATCTCTACTATTAAGGCAACATTCAACGCCGTAGGTCACTGTATTTTCGGGAGTGACTGGGGCAACGTATAATGAACGCATAGTGGCCCAGTATGGTCCAAACCCACACATTCGGTCAGACTTCAAAACTTCATGTCCTCGAGAAGGCTGGTTCGGGACGCGCCTCTCCTCATTGGAGAGAGGTGGTGCACTAGCCCCAAGATCTATTACTTGATTCCGGGGATCTGGCGAATCTCATGCACCGTGGGTCTGGAGTTCGCGCCTTGAGTTATGTGTCCCATCCTTTTTTGTGGGGTAGACCACTTCCTCGGATGTTGTGCAGCTATTCGGCGGAAAGACCGATCAAAGTATTAAAAAAAGCCAGCCTAAAGTTTGGTGGCCAGATGGCAGAGCCATGGCTGTGTCGCTGCTAGAAGGAGCCTGGACTGCCTGTGAAATGTATTCTAGGTTGAAGCCGTATCCGCACATTTAATCATGTTTCACATCCAAGTCGAGAATCTGCGATGCACACACACCCTGATGCATGATGTCTGCCTGGCACTTGAATATCGAACGCAAGATCGTTGATCGAGAATGACAGTTTGCAGAAATTATACCTCAAGGTGTGGCGTATCGGCTTCGTAGGAAATACGCCCGATCATCCTTCGAGGCTTCTTCTGTCGCGGGTCGACGGAGAAAGCCTTGAGCGATCCGGCGCTGAGCGTGCTTCCGATCTGTCAACTGTTCTGCCCACATATTATACCCACTAGCACTTTCTACGTCGTGAGGGCTCCACACCAACAATCTGGTCAGACACACAGCTGAGCGCAAGTATCGGGTCTTCATTTATTGTGCGATATCCCGAAATCCAAAGTAGCCATCGTTTTCTCTCAAAGCCCGAGTTATCATGCATCATGAAACAGAAACCAGGTAACCAACATCTCAACAGCTTCAAGGCGGCTGGCCTTCTGATCACATCTCCCAGACTTTTGCCAAGCATTATTGTCACAGGGCTTGTCCTGGAATGCGGCTTTCCATCCGGGCCCGATCTGCCAATAGGAACGAGGTACTGGAAAACCAACACAATACCTTTGAACGACGCCCAGAGCTGCCAGAGATGCTCAAGTTGTCCGAGATGTGGGGCAATAGGACCTGTGTGTGAGCCTCGACATCGATTCGGTTATGAATAAATAACGCCATCCGACCTCACGCGGTAGACATCGACAGAACACACCAGCAACTCTGCTGAATAAATCGGAACGGGCGAATTGAATCGGGTGAATACCGAAGAGCCGACTCGGGATACTTGATGAGCGCGTATTCGCCAGTATTGTCAAGGCTAACGATAATTAGTCGAGTCCAAAAGAGGCGTACCCAGAAAACGTGTGACCACCCGGAACCCACGGAAATAGCCCACCACACAAATGATCGCAAACAGCTGCAAACCTGGTGTACGATTGGTAATTTGGTAATGACATGTATACTATTACAGGGGTGTATGTACACCACCATCATCCCGAACTCTATCATTCTATCCTTATTGGTTACTGAGCCGTCAGAGGGCCTTTCTTTACCATCATCGTCAGGACTTCATAGAGAATATCCGCGGCTGCCCTGTTTATCACCCACATATTAGTGTCGTTCCTTAGAGCATTTTCAAACTTGGTGGATGAAACGGAACTACCACCATGTCTCCCAAATAACAGATGAAAGAAGAATAAGCTCACATAGTGCTCAGCTCTGCATTTGTGTCGTACGCGGGCGCAACCTCGACAATATCACATCCGATGAAGTTCACGCCATCCAAACCACGGAGGATAGTGCGGAGTTCACGAGTCGACCAGCCGCCAGTCTCTGGAGTACCAGTCGCAGGAGCATCTATATAGAGGATACGTTCGGTCTCTACTTTGAAAACAGCTCACTGGGAAACATACATGCAGGGTCCAGGGTGTCAATGTCGATGGATAAATAGACGGGGTTGGTGGTTCCAACACGATCTCTGATCTTCTTGATTATACCCTCAGTTCCTGGTCGTGTGATCAGCAAATTACTCGAAGACGCCTGTCTAGAATTATGCTGTCAAGGGAAGCCTACCGATGGTATCGATCTCTCTGGCCTCAACGATTTCAAAACCGCAGTATCCATCATTATCATAGTCGGATGGACCAGACAATGTGGTACGAATACCCGCGTGTATGTTCGTGTCATTCTTTAACAGACCCTCCTGCGCGGCATGGTAGAAGTATGTGCCGTGGTTGACGGAAGCGACTTCGCTCGGGGCGCCACCGAAGACCTTGGGTTTCCAGGTATCGCTATAAAACGTTAGCTCAATTGCTAACAAACGCATGCAGGAATTGCTGCCTCTCCTTACAGATGACTATCGAAATGAATCACGGTGACAGGACCATAGGCTTTGTTGATACTTCGCAGCAGGGGGAGCGTGATGGTGTGGTCTCCGCCCAGGGTGATGATGCGAGGAAGCGTTCTACCGGTCTTCGAGATACCCTTCTGGTCGGCAGCGGTATACGGCTTGCGCATCAAGAGAGTGTTGTGACCTGCTTCGATTTGCCGAATAGCCCAGGTGTTGTCATATCTGGCATGAATAGATCAGATGAAGGGAGGCGTTTAAACGTTTAAGATTTGAGACTTTACGTACGAAGTCACCGGAATATCACCACAGTCGAGGACCTTGATTGGGCTGCTGAACGGATTCGCATCAAGTGGAACATTGTATCCACCACTGAATCCCACCCTTCGTGAGCCTTTAATTTGGAAAAACGACCATGTGGTCAGAAGTATATCTATACACATACTAGAGGTTAAGGCGGCGAGAACCTTGTCTGATTCCGCTGGGCCCAAATCTTGCACCGGGCCTGTACGATGTACCCGTATCAAAGGGTGCCCCTGGGCTAAGTTAGTCGATCGACCCCACAAGAAAAATAATCGGTAGGGGGAGCGCACCCAAGAATGCGATATCGTAGGTTTCCGCATCGCTGGACAAGCACGGGAAATACGGCAACCGGCCGAATGTGGAGATACCAGAGAAGACAGAGTCGGCCTGGGTGCCTCCGTCACCAGGAAGAGTGCTATACCATAGGCTATTGTAAGGCCCAGAAAATGGAGTTTGATACTCGTGCTCAAGGTGAGCGGAAGCTAAGGCCACGAGGGCTAAGAGACTCGTATAGTCGCGCATAATAGATGCTGAAATCAGAGGGGGAGAGGGTAATCAATAGCGGACGAATGGAAAAAAATGCTGAATATAAACTAGGCATGTACCCCGACACGAGGCTTGTAACTGAGCGATGTACGCCCCCCATCCCCCGCAGAGCTCCACTAACAGAACAGAAGGTATAGAATAGACGCGAAGTGCATAGTTCAATGCCGGCATCCATCCTAACTGAGCGTGAACGAGGCAGCACCATCGTTCTTTCTTCTATCACGATCCGTCATTTTGCACCAGCTATCAGCGCTGGGATCATCCACAGTGTGACTGTGTTTTCCTCACTGGGCAATAAATACAACGTGGTATTGGTGTGGATTCCCCTGAGGTAGGTTTGCGGGGAAAAGCTTCCCGCCACCTCAGGTTCTTTCTGCTGCCGGTA
Source organism: Macrolepiota fuliginosa MF-IS2 (assembly GCA_015584085.1). Lineage (NCBI taxonomy): Eukaryota > Fungi > Basidiomycota > Agaricomycetes > Agaricales > Agaricaceae > Macrolepiota > Macrolepiota fuliginosa. The sequence continues at coordinate 69,821 of MU151140.1, read as the reverse complement.
TGATAACAGATCATTGGAAGGCTGACTCGAGGCTGACTATAATACCCAGATATTTGCAGAGTTGATTATACATGACGCGCCAATCTACTTCGGCACTTCGTGATCTCCAAATATCTGATGGACGTGGGTAAGATATAATATGATAAGGAGGAATGGCTGCAAAAGATTTAAACCCCGAGGCCACGAGTCAGTCCGATAAGACCACACAAGCTTTAGTGATTGGGATAAAGAAAGCGAGGAGGAAAGCATTGTGGGAAGTCGGTGTGGGCTTCTAGGGTGGGGGAGCTACGTAAGCACTGGGAAGATTGAGGTAAAAAATCAGGTCGCATATGGGCGGGAATTTCTTGGGTTATAGTGCTGAGGTGGTCCCACATTTTCGAAAGACAAGTCCATAAACATTTGGATTGCAATACTGCTAACACAACAACAGCAAGAACTCAAAACTTTAATTTTGGGTCTATGAATAAAAACCACCCTCTGTGGTAGTAACCTTTCAATCGAAACCTATCGAAAGTGGTACTCCTTGGTCCGGAACGGGAGGCGGGGCACCACTACCAACCATGACTCTGGCTCCAGTGCTAGAGACATCATCAACGGTCAAGAAGACATAGGCTATGGACACATTAGTTTCCAGTTCTACGTTGAACTACAGGGAAACATACCTGGGCCAGGAGGATAGACACGGTTGTTGGGAGGCGTAGTAACCGTCAATGTTTTTCCGTTCTTCGAGAGTTGTGCATCCATGAATACGAGAAGCTGACTTTGGTGGAACCCGTGAGTCGAGAATCCGAGATCCATCAAAGCGACTAGTGATAGGAGATTAGCTTAGCGTTTCCTAATCCCTCTGGTTGATAAGGATAGATACCTTGAATATTTTTCTTATTGAGGTTCTTGGGAATGTTAACATCCATGTGGAACTTGGTGTTGTAACCGATCTTCTTGGGGAAGTTGGTGATCTCGGGACGATCCACTGTCATGTATGGAGGGTTCAAGTATTCAATACGGAATTCGCTGTGATTTGCGTTAGTTTGGGTGCTTCTTCCGGTGGGTAATATTTTCTGACCTGTGGTACGTTGTTCCATTAATGATATCGGGGTTCGGGTTGGAGCCACCAATCATAATGTTCCTAACGGAGGATTGGATTAATTGCTATTAATATCAGAGTACAAATGTACAACATACCCCTTTGGTGTCAAGGTCGCGGTGGAATGGTAAACACGAGCAATGTCAGAGGTTGGCATTCCCTTGTTGCTGATACGCTTTCCAAGAGGGGCATCAGGGGTATAGATGGAAGGTGTATATCTGCAAACAAATTAAGAATCGCGCCTCAGTGTCGCAGAAATGGGAGATTGCTCACGCAGGTTTATCCGCGTTCGAGAAACCAATTGGATCACCAACGGAGCCATAGCCGGAATAACCTGTTTGCGCGCCATTGGTGATCACACCCTGTCCATTGGGGAGCAGGATGATTTCAAGCAAGGTTCGGGACTCCAACATATGCTCAACTTGCCAGCCTTGCTTAATACCTTCGGGGGTCAACGTCATACGACTGCATTGACTCGATGCGGGGTCATGAACGGATAAATTTGCCGATGGGGTCCCAGGAATTGTTGTCGTACCACCACAAATGAGGATCTCGGGGGTGTAATGCGGTGGGTGGAGGGGCAGAAGCAAGGCTGTACCATCGAAAGGGTTGGTTACGTGGACACCGTTCGGAACTTCGGGAAGTCTCATCTCGGTGTTCTTTTCCACGTCGTAGATGACTGTCTGGTTGCCGACACCTATCCAGACCTTGCCATCGGGAAGGCCGATGGTTCTAGTTGAAATTAGCATTTAGGCGGGACTACACGAATATTATGCGCACCGAGGGAACATGCTGGCCGGACCTGCCCGAGCAAGGACTTCGGAGGGTCTTGGGACGCCGCCATCCTTAGATGGGAAGAACTCGTAGTTATTGACAGGATCGGTGTTGTAGAACGGGGTTGCTTCATGCATGCCTCCGGAGACCATCTTGGGATGATAATAAGTACAAGATAGATTGAACGAGGAGCGCACTCACCAAAGAGCCATCGAATAACCTCATAGCAGAGGGGTACCACCTTGTTTCTACCAAGTGCATATGCTCCGGGTCATCGTATACCACGCAGCCAACGGCATCGGGGTCCTCGCAAGGCTCCAAAATCCTCAGACCCATTCGTCCATCCAGAGCTTCTGTATTCTCGGCAGCCATGCCTCCGACACTGACCTGTTGATGACCTGAGTATATGTTGTACTGTTCGGAAGTGATTGAAGACTAACCATCGTCCCGTTGCTCAGATATCCTCCTGCAGCGCAGAAACTATTCGTGACAAGTCGAATAGGAGTCGCAATATTCTTTTCCAAGTGCCAGAATGCGCCCCATGTGGTGTGGTTGTCAATTTGCAAGGGGTCGTTCGTAGCTCGGTCAAAGAAAAGGGCCAATGTATCGGAGACGATCATAGACTCCAATGCAACGACACCGGATGTCCCGTTCTGCACGAGGTACCATCCCTTGGACGCAGCTGTTGCTGAGCGAGCAGCTAGGAGGAATGCAAGAAGTCCGGAGAAACGACTGTTGCCGACCATTGGTGAAGAGTCGACGAGGAGTCGATGTGTTCAAATCTGCAGCGAAACTCGTGGTTTTATACGCGCCTCTAGGGCCTGCATTTATTATTCATCTGAATAGCCATGAAGCTCGACAAACAGAAATGTGGCAGAGTTCAGGGCACGGGAAAAGCAGGAGGCGAGATGACATATTTGTTGATAATACCCTTCGCAGAAGAAGAGCGAACATCGGCCTAGGGTGCTAGTTCTGCGAAACTGAACTGAATTCGGCTCTTTGTAATTGAAATACAAGAATAACCTCCTACAGGCGGGGTTAGAGGAAAGAACCACTCCTGAGGGAGACCTAAGGGCTAGTGAAAAGAGACAGGTGAGCCCGCGGTGATGCAGGTCTGGTCGATCCAACGCAGCGATGTCAAGAAATCAGTATGGCGTACAATTCAAATATTTCAAACTCCGCTTGATCCGACATGTCAAGCAAGGTGTTGCAAATCCATCATGATGCATAAGTGTTGAGATCTTTGAGATCTGAGATCGTAAGAGACAATACCACTACACAATTAGGTGCAATACCAGAGTCGTAACTCATAAATGTTCTTCAAGTGCAAGCTCCAAAAATTATCGTGAGGAAAGCCAAACTCTCTTTTGTCTGAGAAAGTCATGTTTTCGGGGGCTGTTCATTTACGTTCTTTTGCCATCACTTTACCAAACTCAGCCGAGGTCTTACTATCATGTTCCATTCCACTATTACGGACATCGAATCAGGTCGAAAGAAGGAAGCGGGGCCGCCAGGTTCGAAAATTTTACTCGTGGATGGTTGGCTGTAAACGGCAATCGAGCGAAATGCCTCGCCCCCAACCAGGAACAGGTGACCGCACACGTTCCTCGTCCCAAGATATTTCACTTCGTGCGCGTGTGGCAGTCTGATATTCACGAGATGGAGTGTCGTGTGGGCAGCTTCTTGGATGATAGTTAGGTACTCTGGTCCATCAGCCAGTCCAGTGGAACAAAGCTATTTCGGCGACATATCTGATTGGGGTTATTTGGCGGGGGCTTCTAATGATCTATTCAGTCCACCGATCACGCATAGTCATTTGCTTGGCCTGGGCACTTAACTAGTGGAATCACCGCGTACAACGTCGGCGCTTTCTGGTTTCGACTATGGACCATTGTTCTGTTCTCATACACTTACTCTTCCCCAGGTTGTGATGACCTGTTTTTCCAGATGTGACACTGCCAGCCCTTTGCCGTGCATATACTTCCAATTCTGCTGTGGCTCCAGCAAGCTGATGTCGAAGCCGTCGATCTTGAGAAGTGCTCAGTATGTACTGCTGCATGTTCCCAATAGCTTCGATATCGCCCGATTCAGTCGAGGAACATCTTCGGGTTCCTTAGCCCTCGATAGCTCAGATAGCTTCTGCCACCCTTGAGAAGCATTTGGAAAATACATTTCTCATTTCAATTTCAATTTCAAGATTCATTCGCCAATTCAAGACCTCATTTCCGTCGTGGGTATTAAATCTGCAAGACCTCTAGTCTTATCTGTTCATCTGCTGTCTCCAACTATAATCGTGAGTCCATGGAGGTCTCCTGTCTTACATCCCTGTGCGTCGAACCATTTTTGAGGATCCATGGGTTGTTGGTCGTCAGCCACCATAGCTTCAAGGTGTGAGTTTCTTCGCCGCAATATGTAGATTGTTGGTCACTAACGGCTTTGACTTCTGCATTCGGGTGCCTCAAATTGCCTTTACTAGTGGAGGCTGTGAACATGCTATATCAATGTGATTGACGTGGTGTTCTATCCAGCGAGATGGCTGCCACTCTGATACATATCTAGGAGGCGATCCCTTATATCGCCGGATGGTGTCACCAGCCGCTCCAGCTCTCACAGGCCCGCGCTGCAAATGGCAAGAGTGCCTAGGAGTACCTTAAATATGGAGTATTTCTGTCACTTCAATGACACCCATGCATTCATACTACATTCATACTGTCATCACCCGTGCCAGTGGCCAGGTACCATCCATCACATGAGCTCCCCCATGCGCCTCGAACCAACGTAACGAATGAACGTCCACCTTTATAAAACCTTCTTACGCCTTCAGGATACTCCAAATCCTCTTTATCATGACCACCACAGCCCTACCCATCTTCGACACCACTGGTTACGTTCAGTTCAAGAACGCCAAGTTCGACATCCATGTAGGGCGGTCACCCGACGAGGACTCATCCATCGGACCGAAGACTCTCTTCGCATTGAAACCCGCTGAAGTTGGCAAGAATGCCCTCTTTTACTTTGAAGTCGGGCTTGACGGGACCCAATGGGAGCTTCAGAGCCTCGGCTCGGTGGTAACAAAGGCCGACAATCCCGTTGTGCCAGGCGAGGCACCGGTACCTCGGCCAGTTGCACTTGTTGGAGACAATGCCACGAGATTTAAATGGAAAACCGGAGATGCACAAGTTACAACGTAGGTTTATAATATCAGCCAATAACAGAACCATTCTGAATCGGTTTCACCACGGTTTTCAGGATTGAAGATATTGAGAGTGGGCTGGTTTGGACGCTCTGCAAGGGATTCGAGGGAAATATGCCTGGCTTTGTTTGTATTTTCCTTGGTCCGAAAGCCACAAGACTACTGATATTTTTATCTAGGTAACTCTCGAGAAACGCCGCAGCGACGATGAAAGTCAGTTGTGGAAGTTTGAATTTCAAGCATGATGTACTAGTAGTTTACCGAGACGCGGGGGAATGTACTAATCGACAATGGCTCAACTCCTGTCACTTCCAATCATGGTCATCTAAGGTCTACTTTTTCGCCCATCCAATATCATCCCAAACATACTGAACGTGTTTATTCTTGTCGTCGGTGCTACACGCCAGCCGCACTGCCACATCGCCCAAGAGAAAGGTTAATACATGTTAGTATATCCCGCTTCCCTGGGGTTTTGCTTTTGATCTGGCTATTGAATCAACCGTCGCTTCTGATGGTCATATGTCCCTCCACTGCCGAGGGGTTAGTGACGCATCCGATAGCATAATAGATCTCTTCGCCATTCCGTGGGTAAACGCACGTTCCCAAAACCCAGTTGCGAACCCTCGGTCATGTTCCATCGGCCATCCCATCCGAGTCGGCAATCTCTTTATTCAGCAGTCCGCCCTCGACGCAGGTTATAGTTTTCCACCAAAAAGGGTGTCTATAGTGGAGTCATTGGAGGGGTCTAGTACGCGTAGGGCCGATTACCTCAGTTTGCCGTATGTGCTGTTCGTGACACTGTCGGACCAAGGCAACCAAGACGACTCCCTCCCCAACATACTGACGGTTTCAGGAGGACATGAGAGAGTGTTACGGGTGGCAAGGTGCAGTTTCGGAGTGTGATTTGTCGTATGGGCCAAATTGAGTTCAGCCACTGGACTTAATTTGGCCTATATGAGTCTGCTATTTTTTGCCGATCAGCACTTACATCTTTAGATCCCGCCCCTGCACCAGCAACTGCTAGAACTGTGCGCTCTACCACTGTCACCCTGCCAAACAATGGCTCAGCCGAAACGGGGTCGAAAGCCGAGTTCTGCACTGCATCTCGTTGTGTCCGTGGTGCTCGACAGCGTGTGAGACAACCTTTATGTCTGACTCCTGGTGTCGACGTTCCATGGTGTTCTTGACTGCGAATACCATTGTTGGGTCTACGGCGATCTTACCCTGGGCTACTGCTGTGTCATGGGGCCCCAGTGTCACTGCTTCTCAACGCCCGCGGCAGTCACTATGAGCATGTAGGAGCCCCCAGGTTCCTAGAGCCGTCTGTACTCGATTTAATCGAGTGCCTATTTTTGTTCTCGTCAACATAGAAGTGTTTCATTATTGTATTATCGACTACAACAAAGGGATCAACTCTATCAATCCCTGACAGCGCATATGTTGTCCTGAGGATATGGAGAGCTCGCACAAGAGCCCTAAAGTCTACACGCGTCAGGCTCGGCCAGGAGCCAGGTATTTCTTGGAAGGCCAGTCGAATTGGCCGAAGGTTGACATCACTATCACAGTGATACGATATAGACGGCATGATTCCGATGTGTAGTGCCAAGTCGAAGTGACAATCAGTGGTTGGTAAGATCGACGATAGATCAACGCGGCCACTATTTTGTTTGGCATTGCTTGGCATAAATCAACTTGGTCTTGCGACGAGTTGCGAACTATGAGTTCCTTAGTGCCTTACCCAGACCTGCAATAATTGGGTAATTCAGTAATGAATTCATACGTGTCGCCACCCGGGTGCCTCTATTTCTTCGGCCGGCCAGAAGCTCTGGAAGCGTGTCGATAGCTAGGAGGAAGTACGAAATGCCGCGTTATTTTATTTTGGATTGAGCCATCCCTGAAGGAGGGTCAAAGGGGTTACGGCGTTAAGACCTGAGGACCGAGGTCTACTGCGCTTTCACATTGTTCTTGAGTTGCCTGTTGAACCTTCCCTATATTTTTACCATCAGGATTACGGGTGGCCAACCATTAGTCTTCTTGGGCGCCTTCTAGCCTCAGGGCTTGCCGAAAACCTTAGCTCAAGCGCTACACTTGCGGCTTTGCCTACGGCTTGTTCTCAAAATCGTCATCTCGCATAATTGATGCCAGCGGCCTTCGATAACACGGACCATGTTCGCACCAAGCATACGGCGGGGTTGTCGGACATCTTCAGGTTCTGGGCGACGTTCTCTTGCTGGCCAGCTTCCACCCCGGACAAATTCAAAACAGTATTTCCTTTTGATTGGTTCGTATTAGGCTCAAGTTCTCGTCGGAAAAGCCCGCGGTTTTCAAAGGTATTTTTGGTCTGGTGCTATTCCCTCGTAGAAGATGATGGGGCACTCACGCACAGACCATATACGTCATGTCGCCTTTTCGGTTGGACTTGTGACCCGACTTCGTCCTCACTCATAACATCTTAGGCGCGAGAGGTTTCGAATCTTTTGTGGGTGGTCCAGAACCGGGGCTGATCTTGTGCGTGTGTTTTCAATTCTTCATCTTACGACTTATCTCAATTTTTGTTTAGCTGACTGTTCGGGGGTGCTTATGATTAACTCGGGTAGCTGGATTGTTGGGCGGACTCATTCGTTTACTGTCACCGTTGCAACTCTTTAGTAACGAAATTTGAGTTGCTTCGAACACGTATCGGTCAAACATTTCTTTATTGAACACGGCGATTTGACGATGGATTGGTCACTGTTGAATACCTCTCGATAGACAGGAAGGAAGCCAAGGTCAAAAGGTGCGCGCCTTATCATTCCTCTTTATCGACACATGGTTTGACATCTTCATCACAGGCAATTCTTCAGTTCTAACTCCAAAGAACGGTGTCTATCTTCTTTCGCTCTCGTGCGATAAGATCCTTCCTTTCTGGGGCCTCAAATATGGCGAAGGATCCCCGAACTTAACAGCTTGAATCCAATCGAGCAAATCTTCCTGATAACTTAACTGGGATAAACTTAGGACATGGGAAATATTAACTCTTCCAATAGTCATGGGTCTAGTTTTTACCCATGATACGAGAGCCTGCATTCTCTTTATAAGCCCCTGTTTCTGGGTTTCCAGTCCTCGGTCAGCATTTGACATCGTTGTCAAATGTCTAGTTACGACAGCCACCCTTCCAACGAAGAAAAACCTGGCTGGAAGGGGTAAGTTTTATCCCCTTGTTAATTGACTCGTACTGAGGTCTACGGTAACAGGTACGTTGAATGGGAGAAATATCCAGAAAAGAAAGATGCGGCGCATAACATCCTCATTAGAAAGAAATTCAGCCCTATCCCCGGTATCGGACTCCCCTGACAGATACGTGTCGAGACTGATAGAATTGTTCGTAGAGTTTCAATTCGTCCCTCTCCCGAAGACAAACCCCATCCTAATTGGGCACCGTTGGAAAGAGTATCATCAAGCATTGGGCATTGGAAGTATCGTCGACTATAGCTGGGAAGTCGTGCAGAAGGAGAAACCGGATTTAATCCATGTCCTCGATTTTCCGTATAACGGTGAAACTACGCGACAGCAGCTAATGATGGGGAAGCTCACTGATAACAAGTATCACTTGTGAGCATTGTCTACTGTCGTCGACCAGGGAGGTAGTGACTGAATCCGCTCAGCGTTCGTAACCACGGGGGTGTTCCGGATATCGATCCTGACGTGTACGAGCTTGAGATAGGCGGGCTGGTCAAGACTCCTGCAAAGATCAGCCTGAAGGATCTCATGGATCCTGCAAAGTTCCCGTACGTTTTCTGTCTTTCACTGTGTCACCCTCCCTGACTGCATCGAAATAGGCAAGTTGAAGCCACTGTAACCCTTCAATGCAGTGGTACTCGAAGGTTGGAACAGATCATACAGTACCCAGGAGATGGAGATGAGCTCATCAATGCTCCTTGGGGTGCGTATATCACCTCTCTGGACCTTGAAGGCGAGAACTCATATTCACGGCATCACAGGCGAAGGCGCAATGTACGCAACCCTTTACATACCAAGGGGCTGAACTCCTTATACGATTTTCTAGAGGCACAGCGGTTTACCGCGGCGTACCCCTGAAAAAGGTGCTGAAGTACGCCTGTGGTGGTGTCCTTCCAGAATGTGGACATCTCGAATTCATTGGTGCAGATACCTACTTCAAGTAAGCTTCACCCCCTATTCCCTTTCAGCACGACCCGCCCATTTCCTTTTCACCGACCTTTCGCCTACAAACCCGTCTAATCGCCCCTTGCAATAGGAAGAACAATGTTTACAACTATGCAGTATCCGTCCCGTGGCGCAAAGTTCGGCAGAATGAAGAAGTAATTCTTGCTTGGGAGATGAATGGGAAACCACTACCGAAAATCCATGGCGCACCATTACGTCTCGTGGTTACTGGTTATATCGGCGCCCGAAGCTGCAAGTGGGTGTACAGAATCAATGCGTTGCAAGAGCCTAGCATGGGTCCTGTACAAAGCCAGGAGTACCTCTATTATACTTCCCAGGTATGGTAGCATCCAGCCAATCATCAATAGTCACCAGTGTCAGCTAACCCGCTATTTAAGATCGGAAAGCAAAACGCCAAGTACTCGAATGGCTTTTCAATTCAACAGATGCCCGTTTCGTACGTTCCGTCAGAATCAACCAAATCAGACTTTCATGAGTTCATTGCAGGAGCGCTATAATCACCCCCGAAGACAAGCAGGTTATCATTCATGATGGCAAGGTAACGTTGACTGGTTGGGCGTATAGCGGTGGAGGGAATTGGGTGGAACGTGTTGAAGTATCTCCCGATGGGTATGGGAAACACTACATCTGGAAGTCACGACCTTCTCATTCCCATACAGAGGAAGCGTTTGGTATGCTGTTGACCCAGATGATTTGACGGAAAAGGTACGCTGTCTCTTTCATGTAATATCTGGCAGGGGACTTATTGCGACGTCACCAGCACTATCATGCCTGGCGACTGTGGAAAATCGATGTACCAGTCGATGCTGAAGGATGGCTCGAATTTTGCGTTCGCACCTGGGACTCATCCAATAACACGGAGCCTACATTCGTTCGGTCAGCTTGGAAGTAAGTACCATATTTAGCCCCAGACCCTCCAGGTTAAGTTTTCTGGCGGTGGTGATAACGTTTTCCGAACAGCTGGGATTTGCATGTGACGTCGTCGTGCCACAGGTAAGCTGTATTCTTGTTCTAGCAATATCCAGCTCCATTTTGATGATTTTTCTCAGGATCAAACTTTATAGCGTGAACCGCTCTCGCCCGGCAACAGCAGCACGACTTCTGGAGCTCGAGGCTAAAGGGGTGGAATTCGATCCCTTGACAAGACCACTCGAGTTCTCCCTGGAACCCACAGAATCTTATTTTTCAGCAGTGCGGAAACATCCGCGCGAACCACGGAACTAAACAACCAAACAATGTATTATTATTATCGAAGCAATGATAACAGAAGTTGTGTCATGATCAAGACCGTGATCATATTTAGCAACACATTTCGCATGGGCAACCTATGAGCGCATTCTCAGGTCCCTGTGAGAGAAGAAGGAAGAAAGGTGCTCACAAACAATGTCAGCAATGCACTCGCAACATCCCTATTTTATTCGTCAGGACATACATGTAGCAGTCGGGAATGGGTGAACCAACCTCACAGCATTCTATATGATGGTGGGTATGAGTGCATACAGTAGTGGCGAACTGGCGGACTCACCACAACAGAGGAAGCAGCCTATCATTCCAAGGAAACAATCCTAGGGGTCCATGATGGTTATAACCTGCTACTTACTTGGGTGGAATGAGTCTACCGTACCTTTCCCGCGCCTCCGCCGCGAAGACGGGCAACTCCATTCTTGTGTTTGCACTGTTGCTCCTGTTCTTGGCACTTTTGAGTGACCGATGTATTCATCACGGCTGCCAGGTTCGATATTAAGGAGATGGGGACAACATCTGAAGCTATAATTCCAGACTTACACATCTCGGTTGAAGCACGCGGCTGAGCTGACGTTGGTTGAGGCGACGGCATAGTTGGGGTGGTGAGGTTCGGGGCCAGAATTTGGCCAGAATTTATACGAACGAATGTCATGACGTTCGTCTCCACAACAAAAATACTACAGATCGACTATAGGAGTTATTTTTAACCTTAGAGGAGGATTTCTATAACGGCAAACAGTGTCAATATAAAAATCAATCTTAATAACGTCTTGATGTTATTTTGAGCCTATGATCATTGCGACTATTCGACAGGGAAAGTGAAGCAAACGAAATTCGTGGTACGTCGCACCTCAGTCCTGATAGAGACGAGCCAGCAATGCGGGACCGTGTCAATCGACTAACGAAGCACAAAAGGGCGAATGGGAGCGCATCGCAGATGCACTAAAACTTCTAGAAGTGCCGCTAAGTGGACGTGTGAGCAAACAACACTGTTTCGGGGAACTATTTGAAATGAGCTTCACCTTGTCCTGAGCCTTCTGATTTTGAAATAATTTTCTGGAGAATAGGTCATGGATCTGGCTGTTCGGTATAGATAAATATACACTAGGTAAATCCTGAAAAACATTAACTTACTACAAGTATGACGAACTGCACCACCAGCGGATGGAAACCGCCACAACAGTGGGAACCTGCGCGAGATAGTAACCGAAACCGGGCCACATAATGCCGGCCGGAGCTCGGGTCTCCTTTGAAACACTATTAGCGCGAGTACAGGGGTAGTGGATGAAGGTATCTACCCACTGCTTATCACAAGTCCACAAAGTGATCTATGAGTCCATCTATGATATCGTCTCTCGCTTGTGAGATCGATTCCAGCGCTGCGAGGGTGCATGGCACGCTCATTGATGTTGTCCCAGACAATACTCTCCGTAGGCTCATCATGATGGCTTTCAATCGACCCAAAACGTCGGCGGATCCATGCCGTGAAATTGAGCTGGCGCCTGTAGCATCAATCCACAGTTGGGTCCAAGCCTCTCGGCATCCCTCCAAACCAGTACAACGATCATGACACAGTGAGGGTGGCGTTACGCGTAAACGGTCCCATAATTTCGCAAGCGAATTATGCGCGGCTAGGAGTTGCATCCGTCTCTCCACACCGATACCGGAAGGGAAGACAAGTCGACTGGAAATTTGGTTGTCCGACCACAAGACAGGTTGCTCCATGTTGACGAGCTGTTTGTAGAAGATAACGCCAATAATCTTTGCCAAGCGATGTCGTTCCGCAACTTCTAGGATGGCATCTGGTTGCATGTCATACCATAACAACCGAGATATCAGGTGTCGAGTGAGCACATCTAAGAGAATCTTGTGGTCGCATAGCGCCGCGACATGAAGAACACGCGCCAATAACTTAGGTGTTGCACCACGGAGGGGACCAGTAACGTCCTGTACCACATCACAAAGCACCCCAACCGCCCAGGATGCGTAGGATTCAAAGCAGTATTTGTTTGTTAGCTCCACGATGTTAAGGAGGCGCTTGAACGGAATGGATGGCCGTGATGCGCGATCGGCAAGGAACACGCTTGGACTGGAAAGTTGGAGATATTGGTCGTAAGTTAGTCAAAATGGTGTAAACATATCCAGGATCAACGTACGGGGCATATAGAATCCACAAAAGGTCGCGGAATTGCTCTACGGTGTCAGAAAGCTCAACGGGAAAGGCGTCAACCCTCCCTTCTTCCGTGCACAGATTTGGAAATGCAAACATGTCGGTAAAGGCCGACGGTTCTCGTAGCAGTAGGCATCGATGAACCTATTGTTATTTAGTGTATGAGACGCGATCCAGAGGAAGAACACGAGGTCACCTTGAAGAGAGTGTTTTCAACTAAAAAGACAAGAAACCCCCCATCAACTTCATCTCTTAAATAGAAGTCAGGGTCGCGAGCAAAACGCTTGTCGTGTACTTGGCAGCCTCCGGTAAGTGCAGTGTGTGTGCGGGAATATTCAACATTATCTCTAGTTTGGATAGTGGAGAGTGGAATTGGTGCATTTCCATTCCTGAGCAAGCGCTTCGACCTGCAGTAAAGAAATTTCGAGAGTAGGCGCAACTTGTGCGTCGGGTTGAATAGATAGAACTGGGCCATCGATGTCAAACCAAAGCCAGGGTGAAGTCTAGGTAGGGGAGGGGATACGTCGTGACGAACCTCATCAGTGACTGAGGGTATTAATCCGAATTTGTGAAGGGAACATGAATGAGACATGAAGATAACACGTGTCCGGGTTCTGTAACTCGTGTATCATGATAACGCGATGATGAAAGGCAAATGACCAGAAACCGGAGTCTGAGCTCTCACAAAAAAGGATTTTAGCATGTCTCCGCACCGTTCAAATGAAGGCTCGCACGGTAATGTAAACCTTGAAATCCGTGCAAGTATTCTACAGAGAAGGAAATAGCCGCCCTCTTGATATAGCGAATCGATATCAAAGCGAATAAAATTATTTTTCCTTGAACACCCTCCCAGTAGGGTTCAATTAGAAATTAAGTAGTCAACAATTTAAGGTAAATATAATCATAACTATACATCTGAACAATCATAGATCGAAGTGGTGATGCAGGTTGTTGGATAAGCGCTCCCGCCATTTTGATAGGGATTCGAGGGCTAGAAGCCGACACGATGCGGACATGCACGCATCTAGCATCATGTCGTTCCGTAATTGGCGTTCCAGAAATTGGCAACGCGAGAAAAGATCCATGGGACAGCCAGTCCAAGGCCACGTTGCTGCCGCTGACCACCGTGTACTCCAGACAGTAGTACATTGGGAATGACGTGAACATCCTGGAGCCTTGTGCCCCAGATCTGCATGTAAACGTTCGAGTTGGTCCCCCAGAGTAATTAAAGAGTGATAGCCGGACAGAAGATGCTTTGTGAGCCTGGGACTGAGAGTCGTGGAAGTAATATTACAATATTGCAGCCCCTTCCGGTCCGAGCTTGACGCGAGTTGAATGAGGTGGAGGTAAAGTGTGTGACCAAGGAAGTGGCGGAGGTTGCGAATCTCTGCAAAGTTGATGGCATCGGTAGCGCTCAACTCTTCTTGGTATATGCGGAGAAGCCAGGCCTTTTGAACTGCACGTGTAATATCCGTCCGTTGGTACTTTAGGGACAGGTCGTATGTCCATGCCAGTGCGTGTACTGGAGCAGTAACGAGCGGAGATATGGTGGCCTCAGTGGTGATTTGTGCTAGATGTCTTATTGCCCAAGCTTTGAGTGCTCTGACGTGATAAAGATGCGAAAGTTCCGCCACAGCGAGAAGCTGTTCTAATTGTAGAGTCCGAGAATTCAAATGAGGGCTAACTCACATGGATCAGATGAAAGAAGAACGGGTCGAGTAACCTAAGGCTGACTCACAATGCGATATATGCCTGTAGGAAATCCTTGAAATGCTGGACTGGGTGGTTAGAAAGGATGAGTGGATTCAACGCTGAGCGTCCCCTCCCGTCTCGGAATCCAAGCCCTTGGCGTATTACATCTGGCAAATCAGCAAAAAGAGAGACCGGGACCTGCACTGCTGTAAATCATGTGGCATAATATGATTAATGGACAAAATCATACCTCAAAGAGGCAATCCTCCACCCTCACCACCACAATGTTGTTTTGTGTGTCAAGATTAATCATGCGGTCAATAGCCATGGGACTCTAAGCTTTTGAAGGGGGTTGTCAACTGGAGATTTGTGTTATCTTTTGCCACCACCAATGCGCCGTGGTGGCTTTTATATGCTCATCCACCGAGTAGTCAATCACTGCGGTGCTAACGTTGATGTGGTTACCGGAATTGGGAGGCTGGAATGATAATAAAAGTAATACAAAAGTGCACCGCATATCGGGTTTCAAGTAATAATAAGCATGTAGGTAATTGAAGACAATGACCGAGGCCAGTAGCTCGAAAAAAGCGCCCGACAACAAAAAGGAAAAACAACAAAAGTATACGGGGTAGGCGATGTGGGGTGGACTCCCACGTAAGTCTCTGTTGTCCTTGTGATCGCGCGAAGAACAAGGAACGAGGCTCGCTCCACCAGTTGGTTACATTCGCGACCAACTGCATGCGTGAGAATGATGCGAAGGTCTAGACTCCATAGGATTACACGAGAATGTGGGGATCTGAGACCCAACCCCTGCAATTGTCGGCAGCCCAACCCTTAGTTCATAAACAACACAACCTTCTTTCCGCCTTCTTTCCCTGGAGGCCGTGCCAAAACCTTTTGCGGCCCCCCCTGGAGGCTTCGCTTTATCATCCGCTTTGTCTACTATTCCAGGCTTTCCTTTGCATCCTGTTCAGATCCATATCGTGAATCTAGGTATGTGAGGCACCAGCGCACTTTGGAGAGAAATTAGAATACAAAGGACGTTTTGTAGGCCAGTGGTGCCTGTATGATGACAGACCTTGACTTCTTCGCCTGTTGCTGATCTTCATATTTTTGTTTCCCCCCGCCAACCATCGCAACCATCTTGTTCCAAGTCCGTGATTGGAAGTTGATGTCTGAACATCTATTCTAAAATCAGTATCGCAGCCATGTCCAAAACTAATATTCCCCTCGGTCGTGTCGGTATTCTCTCTTTCGATCTGTTCACAATTAAAAACTGGTGCTTGTTCATGATCATATTGAAGTTTACTATCGTGACGTCGTTTGCCCACAATTCGCAACCCGCTAAGTCTCGCCTCTCTGGGGGGCGTTCGCTTTTGCCCATTCACTATGTTTCCCGTCTCCTAGCCCGGACTCAACCACTTAAAAATACACATCGGATTGAACACTGCAGTGCATGGATCGGACGAATGTACCGGAACTGGCAGGAGACTAGAGAATGGCCAAATACTGAGTCATACCGCATTGGCGCTTAAGAAGCAACAATGTACCAGGATATGGTTTATATCAGGAAGTTCAAATGGGTATAGGCAGTGGCATTGACGCTGTTGGTCGCCTGTTCAGCCATGGAATTTTGAGTACTCGGTCAGGTGACAATATAGTCAACGAGGATGGGGTTCTAGCATTTCTGTTCGTCAGCGCTTGTTGTGTATTGAAACGATGATTGTTATGCACTGGGCTGGTGAGTCAATAAGGCAGCTGTCTTATTGAATACTTATCTAATACATATTTTGAACATAAACATGATAAGCCTATTCAGTAAGACAGCTACCTTATTAACTCACCAGCCCAGTGTATAGTGTGAGAAGGATTTTAGTCGCTGATTGGGTGTGGGAATTTGATCTGCGAACTTCCCAAATTCTCTCAGGGCCAAACTTATCACGAACCCTCTACCATCCTGATCGCTCTGGATGGACCCGCTCCCGGCTGGGATTGTCTTTCTTTGCCTTTGCCTCTGCCTCGGATATCCATCACGTTCACCATGCCATTGGCCTCGGTCTGTGAAGAATCTTGAATTCTAGGCGCAAGCTGGATCGGACGGACGTGGGGCGGGAACGCTTACTTTTCGATGAAGCATGTCGTTGCGTTGTGTTACGCTCACAGTTTCACTCTCCGCTCTGGTGCACCAATGTGTATATGCAGGGGAATTGATGTTCCGAAGTTTGTAGTACACAGGCAAATGAACCCTTTTTCGAACGTGTTCGACGAGAACATCGACCCAAATGTAACAGTCATCGCGGAACGAGAGCGCAGAAGATTACCCCTTATCAACTGAGAAATCTGATACAGAATGTCCTTGGCTTTGCCGGAGTGGTGTCAGGAACTCTTGCTTTCTCAGAACGCCCCTAGCCGCAGTTGTATCCCCGTTCGATTGTTTTTCTCCAATACCTAGTTTTGGTCTCGCACCTATCACTCCCCGTGCTCAGTTATTCTTAACTTTGTTTCCGACCCATTGGTGTAGACACGCGTTCTCCAAGCCTATCATAAGGCACCCTCACACGGCAACACTTCCTTCCATGGGAACGTCGCTACCAAGGAAGAACGCTATCCTATTTTCGCTTCATATTTCCCATTGACCCAACACCTCGCGGCTCGCTTTGGCTCGTCGGGGCTTGTTGATGGCCATGCTTGGTACTTCATGGTCCGTAGAGGAGATGATAGTCACGAGAACTATAGGCCAAGACTGAAATGCACCGCATAAAAGGCCTATCGCCATGAATTGTGCTGTGAATCAGAATTACCGAGTCCTACCAGCCTTGAAACCTGGTCATGAACCCGCATTTTTCAGGGTTGCTTGCTATTCTTCTGTCCGCTCATAAAGCGGCAGCCACGGGTCTAGGATGGCACTTCGTGCAGAATGGTACAACTGGTATCGTTGCACTGGAATCCATCATTGTCTCCGATACGCTTGCCATTTTCTTTGATCGAGCGACGAATGATCCTTTGCAAGTTGATGGACATCCTGCCTGGGGAGCGCTCTATAACTTAGAGACAAATACTGCATCTCCCTTGACGCCGAAGTCGGATAGTTTCTGTGCCTCTGGGGGTTTATTGAGTAATGGGACGATGGCGAGTGTCTATTCTAATAGTAGGATTGAACGGCTAATGTATGACTCAATAGGTCAGCGTTGGCGGACATATACCAGTCATTCCTGAGGCTCAGGATGGCCGGATGGGCTTGAGGATTTGGGAGCCCTGTGATGATCCTAACGGTGTCGGTTGTGAGCTGTTTGAGGATCCAGAAACTTTGCACCTCGCAGAAACCAGGTGGTATCCTTCCAGCTTGAGGATATTCGATGGCTCATTGGTAAATCTAATACTGGTTTTGCCTCCCTTGTTCATCAACTCGTTTCAGATGGTTGTTGGTGGCATCCACGAGGGCACCCTTTTCTACAACACTGACCCTGTGAATAACATTGAATTCTTCCCCCCCAAAGATGGGGGTATTCCAAGGCCAATGGACTTCCTCGCGCGCACTCTCCCTGCAAACCTTTTCCCTCGGTATGAGTCACAACACTATGAACCCTTACCCATCGGCTCGCTGACTGTCTGACCATTAGAGCTCTCGCGCTTCCAGATGGCAAGATATTCATAGCCGCCAACAATCAAACGATTATATACGATGTTGAGGCGAATACCGAGGTCCAACTACCAGATATCCCTAACGGTGTGCGTGTTACCAATCCCTTTGACGGTACAGCGACACTCTTGCCTCTACACCCACCGGACTATATTCCTGAGGTCCTCATCTGTGGTGGTACCAACACGAGCGATCAGGCACCACAAGGACAGCTTTCATCGCAGACTCCGGCTTCGGAACAGTGCAGCCGTATGACTTTGACACCCGAAGGTATTCGGCGCGGCTGGGAGATCGAAAAATTGCTAGAGCCTAGGATGATGCCAGAGATGATTCTTATGCCAAATGGCCAGATCTTAATCATTAACGGAGCGCAGAGCGGATATGCCGCCCTCGGTACTGTCGAGGACCCTGTTGGCTCCTCGAATTCTGACCACCCCGCGTAAGTCTACGGAAAACTGGATATGGGGATGTTTGTTTGATGACAGTTTAGATTCACGCCTTCGCTTTATACTCCCGATGCACCCCTTGGGAAGCGTATCAGCAACGAGGGACTACCGACTACAGATATCGCTCGGCTCTATCACTCCACTGTAACTCTGACACAGAAAGGGTATGTTACTAACGATAGTAAAATCAATACCCAATACTTAGTGACTGACCTCGTGTACCAAGCAACCTTATGATTGCGGGTTCTAACCCTAACGCTCGGGTAGTTAACGGAACTACATTCTCTAGGTGAGCAACACCACCCCCCCAGGCGGCATGAAATATTCACTGGGACCCAGCGAATTCCGTGTTGAATATTTGAACCCGCCATATATGACCGTCGACCGACCTCAGTTGTCCAATGTTCCTAAACAAATCAACTTCAATATCAAGTTCCACGTGGATATTTCCGTTCCTCCGCACCTCCAGAAAAGAGAAATGAAAGGTACTAGGAACACAGCTAATAGAATGCTAAGACTGACCCATTCTTCAGTTGCGTTGATTGACCTCGGGTTTTCATCTCACGCATTCCACTCGAGCTCTCGCCTTGTTTTCATGGACGCACAACTCTCAAAGAGTGGCAGTACGCTGACGATTACGAGCCCACCAAACAACCGTGTATATCCACCCGGCCCAGGTACGTTCATGCACCCTGTCAAAAAAACCGAGGGCTGACACTCTTGAAGCATATATTTTTGTGACCATTGATGATGTTACGAGTCCTGGTATAAGGGTTATGATGGGCAACGGACTTTCGCCTCCAGTTCAGGACCAAGGAGTGAGGTTTTGATGTATGTTTTCCTATGGTTTGAGCGCTTAGTCTGTTAGTGTCTATTTCTGAATTTCCTGGACCTTCGACGTTCCCTCCATCGATAAAGCACGTGAAGTATGAATGTATTAATATCAGGAAGCAAAGATCAGTATAACATCTCTATCGTTCCCACTGTCAACGTGAATGGCACAGAATCTACCTCCACATACAACGGTGGTGTATAAGAAGATCGATGTTAAATTCGATTTTTATCCGCCATCAATCGGCTCTGGCTCTGCCGGTGAGGAATTGCGCGTCCCGGTGGTTGTTTACTTCCATGGTGGAGGGCTGACGGTTGGAAATCGAGAGAGCTGGTTTCCGTATTGGCTGCATAGTGAGATACCTCGAGGACAATCAAATTGATAACTGAATTTGAAGTGGACATTTAGAACGATCCGTTAACCTGGGTTTTGCTTTCATTTCCGTGGATTATCAACTTCTTCCGCCTGCGACGGGTCACGGCATCTTATCAGATATTCAGGATTTCTTCTCGTACATCAGAACACCAGGAGTCACCTTCAGGGTGGGAGGTGGCGTTCGCATTCGAGTTGACACCGATAAGATTGGAGTGGCTGGTTCGAGTTCTGGGGGTCTTTGTGCATATCTCGCTGCCACTGTGATAGAGCCAAAGCCTAGGGCTTTGTTATCGATGTATGGTATGGGCGGAGATGTTTTGGTAAGAACCCTGATTCCTCGAGCCACCCCCTATCAGGTTATCACTGATATCGCGGATAAAGACACCATACTATATTGAACCAAAGAGTGAAGTGTTCGTCCCGGGTAGAGAAATCTTGAACCCAGAAGACTTCAAAGAATTTATTCATCCATTCTCACTACCGGTCACCACCTCCTCCGAACTTCAATATTACCCAGATGATCACCCGACCCCTGGTATTCCTGCTAACCCACGGATGTACCTCGCGAGGTTATATTTCCAACTTGGGACATACCTCGATTATTATACCGGGGACCACGCACCAAGTCTCAGCGAGGCTTTACGAAATAAACGAGGGGAAGTGTCTTCTTCGAGCGGGCGCGAGAGGATGTTGTCACCGGAGGAATGGGGGAAGCCGTTGATTCCGAGACGGCACCAAGTTCTATTCCCTCAGTTGAGCGTGACACCCGATTGGCCAGAGGTATTTTTGATACATGGGACTAAGGACTACCAAGTCTATCTGCACGAGTCGCAGCATTTGAAAGATTTATTAGAGGCTGCTGGCGTGAAGGTTACGTTGAGGGAGATAGAAGGTCAAGGTCATTCTTTTGATTATCGTGCGGGGGCGGAGGACGAGTTTGGATGGTTGTTTGACGAGGTTGGGGAGTTCCTGAAGGATAAATTAGGTCATGGTATATAGAACCTTAAGCTTGTCTTGAATAGATCAATTGGTAGATCAATTGACTTTCAAGCTTGTGAAGTTGTTCTTCTAATGGGGCGCCTTCATCGTAGGTGTTTGGTATGAATTGGTGCGGGCTTCTTTGGCCGATGAATATTACTAGGCCGTTCACTTTGGATCATTGTATTCGTGTGGGTGTTCTTGCTAGGATTTCTAATGGGGAGTAGGCGCAAGCAGCTGAATGCAGGGGTGCAGAGATGCGCAGCATCTGGCCGCTCCAGTTGGGAAAGCGGTGAGTGTGGTCCAAGACTTTGGGGCTGAGCAAGAGAAAGCGAGTTCGGATTGCTCTTCTTGGGATTAAGATTTAATTTATTTGGGGCAGTGGAGCAGGGGAAACGCTAAGAAATCAATTTCAGGGTGAATGGACAAAAATATGTGGGGATGCTACCCTACAGGTGAACGGAAGCATCAGCGTTCCATGGTTCATGGAGTTATATTCGGTGGGAATGAGTTCTACTAGAGAAACAGTTGGTATTTATTTGCCTGAAGTGCCATCAACTACGGGAATAAGGAGACCAGAGAACGGGAGAATAGACAGGAAAGAAGCTCAGATAAGGGCACGAGTTCACAATGAGTGTTGTGTTTGTGCCAGTGACACAACCCTGCCTAGTTACGGTACACGGTCTTCCACGCAACAAGATGCCGATTACGGTGCCCTTTCTCGGCGGGTACGTCTCGAGACATATGGAATGACCGCCCAAACGTGGTTTTGGAACCCCTTTTCCACTTTATCGATGGGAAGCTTGTTTGCGGCTATTTGAGATTCCCATGATTGACAAACTGTTTGCAACGCATGGCTTTGGAATGGCTTTGTTATGGGATGTTTGCTCTTGTGCCTGCCGTGATTTGCCCCGCTTTCCAGGTTTTGTCGCTTTCGTCTGTACATCTCATTTCTCCTCCCATCACATCCTCTCGGTTTCGCGTCTTGCGGCGGGCTCTGTTTACTACTGCCTCAGGCTATGAACCTGGCCACCGACAAAGACAACCAGGTCGAGCCTTTATCCGTTCCGGTGCCCGGATCATCCTCAGCCTCCCAGCCTCAGAATTCGACCACAAATCGAAACTCGGTGGGCAAACGTGAACGACGCCAGAAGGCGTTGCTGGGAGCTACTGAGGTGTGTGGTCCCACCTTTTTCCTTGCTGATACAAGAGGGAAAGTTCTCAGGCCAATCATATCTGCCAGAAACATCAGGAATCTTTTGGTGTACAACGGTCCGGCGAACGCAGGCTTGACGCACAAGAAGGGTCCGAGTATGTGCATGGCTATTTTATCAAGTCAGGATTTTGTTTTTGATCGTTGCCTCTCAATGTCCTAGTCCTTCCCAATCCGACGACTCTGGTTCACTGTGCCTTGCATCCCATTCCGGAACGAATGGATTCCTGAACTTGACGGATATTCATTTGGCGAATGGCGAATCAGCGAGGCAGCAAACTCGTCCTGCTGTGGGCGAAAACCAAACACGTGAGCCTTTTGTGGTACTCGTTTCCTGAAGCGTCTCACAGTTAACTTCAGCGGCATCTCCTGCGGAGGTACACTCTCAACAAGAAATGCAAGGGTTGTCAAAAGATCTGTCGACTCAAGTCACGAATACAACCCAAACCAATGGACAGGCGAAAAACCCCCTGGATAACTCCCCTTCGCATCCCCCACCAACCACAAGTGGCAAGTCACATACCAAAGATAGCGCCATACCTCACTTGGATGCTCCCAAGTCTAGTGTAAATCCCTTATGAAGTCTTCTCATAGCAAACTAACTCATCTTATGCAGGACTCGACAACTACTTCACTACCTACCGCATCTCCCCGTCCAGAGTCAGCTCAAGGGGATAATGACACAATGATAATTGACAGCGATGAAGACATGCTGTCGAGCGGGAATACGATCTCTGACACTGAACCTCTTCCCAAACGGACTAGGTCCAGACAAAAGCGCCCATCGGATGCACTGTCCAAACAACCTGCAAAGCGAGCTCGAACATCTTCTGATGCCTCTGCGAGCACTCCCCATACGCTAGAAAAGTCCTTGAATAGCTTTCACAATGGAAGTGAAGGTATGAGTGTACTTTCCTTCGTGTGTTTAGACCTTAATGGTGATCTTATAGACTGTGTACAAGATATTGAGATGCGCGTTGCGCCGCTTTCGCAGGATGTCGCCCCTACTTCCAGTAATTTACAAACTATATCATCGTCTGCAACCGAGTCGACCCCAATGCAGGACCTCACTCCTACTGTTCCTCGTTCAGAAACCCAAGGAACGTCTCTATCAATCACGGTCGATACAAACCTGGAGCCCAAGTTAGACCCTGCACTTGTCGCATCCAGTTCCAGTCCGGCTCCTAACGGGTTCACACAATCCACTACGTCGCCCAGTAAACCATCTGACACGCCGACCGAAGACAAGTCCTCCACGGAAGGGTCCGCATCAGGATCGACACAACAAGCCAAGCACACGACTCCGAGCCCTACCTCTGCGTCTAGCCTAGCTAACAACCCGTATATCGGACTAAGCACCGCCTTTCTAAAGGGAGGTTCAAGCTCTGGCGCGACCGGTTACAACCCTTACGCCCTGTATTATGGTCCCGGAACGCCTCTCACACCCCACACACCAACCTACGCATATCCTTATCTTTATCATCTTCACAGTCCTATTTCGGCACAGGCCATGTATCCAGCGAGTCCCAGCTTCGCTCCTTCTCCTACCACCACTCAAAAGTCACCTCCTGCGCTGGGCCCCACCGGCGGCGAACCTCAGCGCCAAAAGCCAAAGCGACTGAAGGCCCATACTGTGACAAGTGGCAATCATAATATCCCCATTGTCCCCCGGGATAAGAAGGGGAAGCCTATGCTTCCACTAAATGTGGGCATCATGACTGTCATTAGGCTGGGTGAGATTTGCATACGGGAACATTTCCATACGGAACGTTATATATTCCCGGTCGGTTATGAGGTCACTAGGTAATGAACCTACTACACTTCTCCAGATGAAGTTATTAACAAGTTCCCCTAGACGATATTTATCAACCATGGACCCTAACGGTGAAGTTGTTTATCACTGTACCATTCTCGATGGTGGTGATGGTCCCAAGTTTCAAATCGTGCCTTCAGATGCGCCGGACAGGACCGTCATAGCGGGTACAGCGACCGGCGCCTGGTCTAGTATCGTCAAACAGGCCAATGCCATTCGAAGTCGCCAACACTCGAACTCTGTTTCAGGACCTGATTTCTTTGGGTTGGGCCAGAACACAATCAAGCATTTGATTCAAGAACTACCCAATGCCGATCGTCTGCGGGATTACGTTTGGCAGAATTTTATTGAAGGAGGGTGCGTACCTTTCATATCCATGTTGAAGCCAGACTTAAAGCTTGTTACAGTCCCTTGGGTGGTCGGCATGCTGCTGTTACACCTGCTCTTCCTGAAGACTACGACTCGACTCTCCCGATTGGCGCACTGTATCCCGCTGAACGGGATAGGCTAAAGCGGGAAATTAGTGCAAGCCCTCGCGGCTTGAACTACTATCCTCAACATATTATTGCACAAGCCGAGGCTCAGCAAAAACAACAGGGATCGGCTCAAACTAGTCAACAACACCCTAATACCCCGGTCCTCAATCACCCACTTCCACCTACTGTGACCGTTCCCCCTGCTTTAGACCCTCGTATCGCAATTCCAAATGGTCACATTGGGATTGCGCCCCCCACCTCTACCAGTCAACAATCCCCTGCTACCCCCGTTTCCCAGGATTCTTCATCTCAGGTCCCGACAGCCACTCAGTCACCTACAAATGTACCACCTAACCTATCAGCATCACCACCCAATGCCCCAACCACTATTGTAGGCATCATGAATGCTTATCCCATCCCACCCTCCGGCCCCAATCCGGCGTCTGTTTCAGCTTCTACTTCCTCATCGGCTTCTACTTCGTCCTCGTCCTCATGAAGGTCTCGTGTTTAAAGGCAATCTGTACAATTAATCACCTCAGCATGTTCTCTAGTCACCAAACCCGGTTTCGCATCATTCTCCACTTTGAACTTTTGAACTTTTCCGACCATCATTTTGTCGTCGTGTTCCACAAACCCCACAAACAATAACTTGTTCTCTTGTTTATCTGGGTTGGACCTATTCACACTGTCTCATATTTCGATCATCTTTTTGGATTTCTTATCTCCCTGTTTCTTTGGGCTTGGCCTCGCGCTGTTGTAGTTTTTCTTTCCTGACGTACCCGACGAATACAGGTATCTTTACGTCCTGCATGAGGATGATAAATTCGAGCCTTCATCGAATGTCAAACCGCCCCGTTGCCATAATTTTCCGAAGCGCCCCAGGCACAATTCACTTCAGAGAATTACGGCAGCCAAGCCCATGACCACTGGTCGTGGTCGGAGGCTTTGCGGGGCTAGAATGACTGAGCACGATGATTTTAAGCACAGTCACCTCGTTCTCGGGGAAACAGTTGTGCTAATGTGCATGCCTCCACGAGGACTTCGGCTGTTGCAAGGTCTATGCCGGAAACGGAGTAGTATAGGAGGCATACATTCTGTGGAAATACCGAAAACAAACAAATTCGAATACTGTATAAAATATGAATACATACATAAAATCACAGCTTTCCTTCTTCCTTCGATGCATCGCCCGCTTTGACATCTGCTTGTTCCGTCGATGCGTCAGTCGGTGGCACTTTCGACTCCGGGATCTCCAAGACTTTGCCTTTGGATTTCGGAGGATCTGCTTCCTTCTCCAGTGAGGATGATTTCTCCTCAGAAGAGAGTGCAAGACTATGCTCTATTGCTGCAGTGAGTGTGTCAATTTCATCCTTGATCTCCTCTTCTTTGTCCGCAGCGGCCTTCACATCAACCCCCGTCTTTTCATCTTTACCCAACTCAACCTCGTCCTTCTCCACACTATCCTCCGTGGCACTCCATAGCTCTTCCAACTCTTCTTCCCACCCAAGTTCTTTGCATAGATCTCTAACCATCTCGTCGCATTTACCAAGGAGAACAACATCATCTGCGCGGTTGGCGAAGTCGCCTACACGCTCGAGGTTAATCAAGACTCGAGGACATTTGTCCTCAACAAGCCCTGCGAGCATGGCAAAGGGATGGACGGTCAGAGACGTGCCCATGACGATGAGGAGGTCAGCCTCTTGGAGCATTGGGATGGAGCTCATGAATTCAGGCGGAAGCTAATGAAAAATCAAAATTTGAGAACTCCGCTATGCCATGACTTGAGAAGATATCCATACCGATTCTCCAAAGAACACGATATCAGGCTTGACGAGGCCTAGACACCCATCGCACCTTGGAATCGTCTTTTCTTTGATATGAACCCTGATTAAATCGTCATCGTAGGGCGCTTGGCATTGAATGCACCGCTGAGTGGCGAAACTTCCGTGCGCTTCAATGATTTTGTGGTCGGGAACTCCAGCGCGTCGTTCGAGAGTATCAATATTCTGCGTGAAGCACTTCAGGAGGAGGCCTTTGTCGTGCAAGAGGCGAATGAACGGATGCGCCGGTGTCGGTCGGAATTTTCCTGGGTAGAGCTCCTGGGCAAGGGTGTAAACTGTATGTAGAGGATAAGATTAGCATAAGATAGCTCGAAGAGATTATAGATTAAGTGGATCATACATGGTACCGGATTGCGTCGGAAGAAGCCGATTTCGAACACAGCCTCGGGGTGAGGAAGATTCAACCTGGCGAGGTTTGACTGCGTTGGGCGTCAATGACCTTCAAGTTGTGCTCAACGATTGTGACTGCTCACATAGAGACCTAAGAACCATGTTACCCAGTAGTACCTCAAGGCAATGTAATGGCGCACCCGTTTTCGGAGACCTGAAATCCGGGATACCTGCGGAGGTACTGACACCTGTGTGGGATGGGTCAAGGTCACCCTATTCCGCAGGAGTAGACAAACCTGCTCCCAGCTATCACCACAAGGCGTTAGAAACGAGATTTAGCCGATTATCAAATCGACCTCATACCATCAACACGATGTTACTACATTTGTTAGACTGAATATAGTTAGCGAGGCCAGAGAGATCCTTGCTCTTTAGGACCTTGGGCTTCTGGCCCTTTTTCCATTTCCAATGGTCGCCCATGCTTTATTATGTTCACGGAGATCTTCCACAGGTATGGCTAGAGGCTCCGCAGTCGTGGTTATCACAAGAGTGGATAAAGTGGAGGTGAGAGGAATGAGGGATTAATGAGGAGTGATTGGATTGCTTCATTCCCTTATCGGGCTCGATTATATTTGGTTCAGGGTCTATTTACAGAACCATGATCTATGGTGCTTGGCCAGAATGGCCTGCGACTGATTTGTCAACATCTCGCGACAAACCATGATATTTAACAAGGTCTAAAAAACAGAGATAACCCTACAGCAGAAGTAGTAATGTCTCTCCCACGAGAATAAATAGTGCGTAGTTGAATGTGTCCCTCGCCTTCCTCACTTCTTGACAGGTTCCCAGTATTTCAACCATTCTTTAACGAAATGAACAATTTCGTTGTGGATTTTCCGAACCTCAAGAGGCTCGTCGGTGATGTCCGGCAACCCAGGCAGATCCCATAGATGCACTGCACCTGTTTGGAATTTAAATTCCTCCGTTGTCCACTCAGAACTTGACACTCACCAGGAATCACTTTGAAGGGTCGTAAAATGGTGTCAGACCGCGTTTTCGCGTTACTGCTATGTGGGGTCAATGGCCTCCAAGGGTCAACTGACGCGATCTCAGCGAGGAATCATCAACAGGATTCAACAGAGGGGGCTTACTTTCGCCATCGATGAACGCCAGACGGTCGGCAGCAATATCATACCCTCCTAACAAATTGATCTTTGTAATGTTTGGTATTATGGGAATCTGATAATGTTCTCCAGGAGAGAATGACTGTTGGCACATCCGCATCTTGTATTCAAGATTGATCGCGCGTGATATAATTCTAGGTCGGCCAAAATCAGGGGGGGCTATCTGAGATGGCTGAGCCTGGCGCTTGTCGTGTCCGGATATCGGCGAGACGTACTATAAATGTACCCCACTGAGTACACATTTGAAATCGCCATGGCCGGTCCGTTTCGCTGAGGTCTGTATTTTGGTATTTCTTGTCGTTGTACGTAGTGAAGCACTAGCGCCAAAAAGGTCAGGCTCCATCAAAGACAGAAGAACCAGACCCACTTCGTCGATGTCGCCGACAAACTCGAGGCAAGCCTTTAGGATCGGATGCTAGAAGCATCATTTGAGGAGGTGCGTGGAGATGATATCAGAAGGATGCTTACATGCTTGATGTAGTTAGCCCAGTTCACGATAGAGAAATCGAGGAAGAGGTCACCGCCAACGTCGACGAGCCGTCCTGGATGACCAAATGGCAGGGCATTTACTTCATCTTTTGACATGTTTCCATAAGGCATAACTAGCTGGGCACAGTATTGTTCGAAACTGTCCGCCTCTGCTGAATCGATCCAACCCTTGCTCTCCCAATGTGCAAGGGGAAACTGAGAGCAGGGGGAGTCTTAAGAAATATATTTATTGAAAAAAAAACGACGAGCGCACCGTGATCAATGATACGAAGTCATCGTCATGTTTGAGGTCAGAAAGCCCAAATAGCCCCTTGAATCGACGTTTACCGATACCACCATCCAGAATGTTATCGATAACCTCCGTTGCCTTCTCGAGATATCCGGCACACCTCGGTTCTGCCGACCTTCTGATGACATCGTGGAATTGCCAATTCTCAAGAGTCGCGTGGGTAATGGCTGGGTGGTGATATAGAAGTGTCCCAAGGTACTGTGAATGACCGGCGACCTACCACTCGAACCAATTGCGCCGTAAACGAGCTCCGGGTGTAGCACCTTCATGTGCGCAGCACGTGCCCCCGCATATGATCCCTGGAGGAAGTTAAATTGGGCTTTCGGATGAGAGAATGAGAGGCTGACCCCATAGTATATCCACGGTGTGTTAAGAGCTGTCAAGTTTTCTTCGAACTTTTCGAACCTAATCGTGGACATGAATTTGGTGCTGTCGGCCATGGCTTGCTCATTAGTAAGCCAGCTACAGGGTCTTTAAGAGTTAATTAGCCCGTCAATGTTAAAAGGACATACCGCAGAGAATCAGTCGTGAAATTCGCGACGGGAATTGACGCTCCTGAACGCAGGCTCGATCAACTGTTCGGAAATAAAACAAACGTGCAAATTAGACTATACCATAATATCGATGCTCGAGGAGCACACTAATGCCGCCAGTTTCCCTTGCGAGGATATCAGCGATACCTGTATCAAGAATGGAGAGTGTCTCCTGGAGTTCCGTAATAGTTTATTAGCTCCTAACCGTCATGCATTATATATGATTGGGATCCGACCGCCCACCATTGCGTCCATTGCTCCACCATCAAGAATGATTATGGGGGCGCCTTCTCTTGGGGAGTAATGTCTCGTGTTAACCCAATATCGCTGTTGGAACCTGTGGGGGTTGGAGGCGTCAAAGTGATCAAGGGGTTGCTCGAACCAGCCGAGCTTCAGGTCACCCCAACGTTCCTCCACCACCACAGGCAGCATGCCCGGGTCGTTATTAGTTTGTGCGACTAAGTTGGCATCCCAGAAATGGCGTCCGATTTGGTATTCTTCCACTAGTCGTTGTAATCGCCAGATATTCACAGCCTGAGGATCAAGGACACGGTAGCCGTTAGAGACGGCGTCTACTAATCCAACCAAAGGTAGAAGAAGAAGAAAAACAACTATAGCTGGCGGCAAGGCCATTCAAAGTGAATGAAGCTGGGGGTCAGAATGAAGGAGGAGGGTGGCGGAACCCACGAGGGCATCTGCAGGATAATAACGGGCACACGACCATTTCAATGCACGTTCTGATCTCCGCCCGGTGTCATGAAAGAACCCACGACGTTAATAGGATGTGACAGGATGCATTGAAGCCTCCACCGAGCGGGCTCTGTTTGTTTCACAAGCTTCGAACAAACAACACGGGATTACTTTGGGCCATTCGAGATTCTTGAATGACGTCATTATGTCCAAGTGAAGATGCAGAACAGCTCGGACATTTAATGTTTAATAACCGATGGGTTCATTTTCCCACCCGCCGGCACCCCTTAAAGCAGCCCTTGGCTGATCAACTTGAACTCACCCAGGCTGGTGGGGCTGGTAGGACTGATGGGGTCCCACCGTTGAAGCCACCCCATCTATTGACAGAACCGAGATGCCACGATTTTCACGGTTAAGAAGCCTAGTCAGGAATGTTCCGAACATTGGACATCAGGCACTTCTTTTGGGGCATGGAACAGCAGCCACATCGAGATCACTTGCGATTATATTCTGTTTCTACGGTAAAACTGTCCGGAACACAGTACGATTTTGACTTTCGTCCACTTAAAGCGGGACTCCTTGGTCTGGAACAGGTGGTGGGGCACCACTTCCCATCATAACTCGCACTCCAGTGCTTGTCACATCGTCGACTGTCAAGAAGATATAGGCTATGGCCTCGTCAGTTTGGCCATGTACTAGTAAGTCCTACTATCACTTACCCGGTCCAGGAGGGTAGACACGGTTATTTGGCGGGCTCGTAACTGTCAATGTCTTGCCATCCTTAGAGAGTTGTGCATCCATGAACACAAGCAAAGAGCTCGAGTGGAAGGCGTGGGTTGAGAACCCGAGATCCATTAAAGCGACTTCGTGAAAATGAGTGCAAGCATTCTAACTTATAAAATCCCCGCACCTTTGATGTTCTTTAGGCTGAGACCTTTGGGGACAGAGATATCCATGTGGAATTTGGCGTTGTATGCGACTTTCTTGGGGACATTGGAAAGCTTGGGACGATCCACGGTCATGTACGGAGGGTTGAGGTATTCGACCCGGAATTCACTGTGATTCATGTGAGATAGGGAGTATTGTATCTAGAAAACAGTGCTAACCTGGGATACTTAGTGTTGTTGACGATACCGCCATGAGGATTAGAGCCAGCGACTAGTATATTCCTAGCGGGGGCTGGAATTAGACTTTTAGAATCTCAATCACACTCCAAGTGGAACATACCCTGTTGGCGTCAAAGTCGCAGTGGAGTGGTAAATACGGGGAATGTCTGATGTCGGCAGACCATGGTTGCTGATACGCCCCCCGAGGGGTGCATCAGGCGAGTAGAGGGACGGCGTAAACCTGAGGATCAAGTGACCATCACGTTTAACAATAGAGTTCGATAATTAAAATTACTTACGCAGGGTGATCCGAATTTGAATCGCCGATATTGCCTGCCACAGAAGCAAAGGCAGCGTACCCAGTCTGTGCACCGTTGATAATCAAGACCTGCCCATTCGGCATGAGAATCATCTCCGGCATAACTCTACCCTCGAGCATCCTCTCAAGCTGCCAGCCGCGCTTAATACCCTCAGGTGTCAGTGTCATGCGGCTACATTGATCTGAGGCAGGGTCCTGTGCGGACAGTTGCATTGACGGAGTCTGATCACTGGAGTTTGTTCCACCACAGACGAGAATCTCGGGAGTATAATGTGGTGGGCTAAGGGGCAAGAGCGCGGCAGTACCATCAAAGGGATTAGTGACTTTGACGCCGTTGGGAATATCGGGTAGTATGGTTTCGGTGTTTTTTTCTACGTCGTAGATGATCGTCTGGTTGCCAGCGGCAATGAAGACCTTGCCATCCGGGAGACCAATAGTCCTGATTGCTATCAGCATGTGGGAGAAAGCGTGTAATAATAAAACACACCTCGGGAACATATTTGCAGGGCCTGAGCGCGCAAGGATTGGCGATGGCCTAGGAACGCCACCATCTTTAGGTGGGAAGAATTCATAGTTGTTGACAGGATCGGTGTTGTAGAAGGGTGTTGCTTCGTGTATGCCCCCAGAAATCATCTGAGTAAGTAGTCAGCGTACTATCAGAAGCCGGGGGTCCATCAAAGGAATTACCACAGAGCCATCGAAAAGCCTCAAGCTAGAAGGATACCACCTGGTTTCCACGAGATGGAGAACCTCAGGATTATCAAACACCGTACAATTAGCACCAGTCGGGTCAAGACAAGGCTCCAAGATCCTCAACCCCATGCGGCCGTCCTTCGCTGCAGGAATTGAAGAATTATGTCCGCCAACACTGATCTACAACAGGTGTCTCAGTCATTGCCGAAAATCGCGGAGAAAGAGTTAAACTTGTATCTCACCATTGTCCCATTGCTCAGGTATGATCCCGAAGCGCAGAAACTGTCCGAGACGAGACGAATTGGGGACGCCGTATTTGTCTCCAAATTCCAAAACGCTCCCCAGGCAGTATGGCCATCGATTTGCAAGGGATCGCTCGTAGCTCGATCATAGAAAATGGCCAAGGTATCCGAAATGATCATGGATTCGAGTCCAATGACACCGGATGTGCCATTCTGCACGAAGTACCACCCACGGCCGGCAGCTGCGACTGAACGAGCAGCTACAAGTGAGGTGAACAGTTTCGAGAAGCGAATGTTTCCGACCATGGCGAAGACAGGAAGGCTCGATGAGCTCTGGTTATGGATATGTGCAACTTATCCCCAGTCTTATATGGATCCTATGTGGTCTCTTACCGAGTCCCGGGTTCCCCCTCCTCGGAGTGTAAGCCAAGAAGTACGATGTAAAGGAAATGGCGCCCCAAGAGTCGATGACAGGTACCAACCTGAGACGTGGAAATCTCAAGGATAGTCATCGAGGAAACAAGCGAATCCTGTGATTTCTTGCGACAAGAATATTCTTGGGTTGTAAGAATGCCGGCATCTAGTCGTAGGCGGTGCCAAATAAACAGAGACCGTCGCCGCTGAAACTCCAGCCCGGTAGTCGCACATTCCTCATCAATCTAATGTCAACCCCACAAATAGACTTCGCGATTTCATCTCGCCGCCGATGTTATTGGTGTCGATGCCGCCCTTATCAATCTATAGAAGATGCGAGCCTACGGGCAACGTTGGAGCATCAAGGGGACTCTGACTGCAGTGCGTTGGAAATTAGGTCTGAAAGTTAACAGCCCTGGTGACCGTAACAAGCCTCGCCCGACGCTTTCGGATTGGGTAGGATATCTCTGACACGGCAGGGACCCTCGATCTCGGCGACTTTCTCTGACTTGGCTAACCAAATTCCATGACCCACCTTCCCTACGACTAAATTTCACAACTTGAACTTCCCCCAGATAAGCCAATACAGTGACTAACCAGTTAACAGCATCATGAACGACTTACCATTTCCCTTTCATCCAATTCTTGGGCCCCGTCCGTTCAATTCAAGGGTTTTGATCCTTCCTAGTTACCGAATAGTAAGTAGGCCTCGTGGACCGGGGAACTCCAAATTTACCGTTGATTTACGATACTCGGGCTTCGGTATAGCTCGGTTTCCGCATTTGGAAATGACCCCGGCGGTTCGCTCGTACTTCGAACAACGTCATAGATTCTTTTCACCCCTCTACCTCATCGAATATCCCCGAACTTTGAAGCTATTGATGTCGGGTTTGAGCGGGAGGAAATAATTTTATACCAAGAAGTATATACATAACTAGCTGGAATTACTATTGGCGCTGTAGTAGTGAATGTGCTTGACCAATGTCATCTTATAGATATTACCAGTGAGTGTGTAATGCATAAGAAGAGAGACCTTTCCGTTCGCATACATTGCCTGCGACCGGTGCGGAATCCTGGCCAGCCACAATTTAATTCAGTATGCGTAAACGTGTAAGCACCTACAGTTAATGTTGAACCCCTGGAGGGCGGCGACACATGGTTGAAGGAGCCGATAGTGAACGTCTCCTAGTTAGTCATGTTTGAACTAATAATAACCCCCGAAGTATTTCAAGCTCTTTGGAGTAGAGGAGAGGGAAAGAGGAAAATCCGGTTATCGAGGAATGGCGACAACCCGGATGTCCTCCTGGTCAGGAGCCGGTGGGGCGGCGGCGCATTAAACAAAGATCTACACGGATTCAAAACTTTAGTGGGATATTGTGCTTTCCGGGGCGCCAGACAGTCCGGAGGGTACGGGAAATGGTCAATACTCATACTACCGTAAGCTTCTGGCTGCTCTTCCTACAGCCGTATACACGCTATGGCAAAACGAGCAGCCGTCACCTCTGGTCAGAACTACGGGGCTTGAATGGGGAATTTCACCCAGGGAAAGCCTCACAAATAGATGGACAGGCCAGGGAGAGAGGTAATGCATCAGTATCTAATACCTGATCTGCCACGAGAACAAAAACTCTCAGAAATTGGGACACATAAAAATTCGCAGAAAATTCGTGGAAGGGTGGACCCAAATAGACGTGTGCAACGAAGATCCGAAACGCGAACTACTGAGAAGACTCGGGTCTGACATGTTCCACATGGTTTCCAACGATCGCATATTAGTATGATACATGCTGGGAGTGCCGATGGATAGAGAGATCCTAGTCACAATGTCAACTCTAACTAACTTGGCACTAAAAAATGATCGATCCTCGCCCTTAACACAAGCGCATCATATGATTCGGGGCCCAGGGGATACTCTAAGAAGCTACCGACCCCGGGTCCGTGTCCTATTTCACCTAAGCAGTCAACAGCGCCAGGTAGTGATAAGGATCACAGTACACAATGGTGGTCATTAGAAATGAGACGTCAAAACAATATTACATTCACGCCTATCGGCAATCACACTACTCGCGTGGAGGAAAGTTTAATTAAAAAACTATGCTAAATTAAAGGCGTGGGTGGACCACACAAGACAGACGCCGAACACTAAAACCGGGAGCTAAGGATTGACGAGGGGCACGACGCAAGCAGAGACTATGTACTCAGGGTGGATGAAGGGAGGTATCAAGGCAGAGGAAAAGGCCTGCCCGAAATGATTTGATGCCGGTGATCGTAAGAGGGCAAATTTAGTATACACTGGTCTTTACTACGAAGAAGCATATATTCTGGCACCGCACGAATGATATTGGACAGGCCGACAGGTGGTACGTCCCGGATCCTGTTACCACGCATCCTCGATGGGGTGAGACGAGTGATACTATAAAGCAGGATTCTGAAAAATAGTTGTGAGAAGGACGAGACCAGACCGCAGGAGTCAAGAATTTAGCGATCACTGTCGCGGAGCTCGATACCAGAAATGCAAGGGGAGCTGTGAGGTATAGTGTGTCATGGGTGCCGATGATAATAATAGACAAGTTCAATCATCCTTCTGCTGTTACAATGATCACTGATACACGCTCAGGGTTCGACATTGCAACAGCTTTCTGCTATTCAGGCGCCTGTCAAGGCTGCCCGACTGGGAGTGTTCATACCCGCAGGCTACTACCCGCATTGTAGCCCACAGGCCAATTACAAGCCTTCGTCCGACACAATGTTGTGTTTTTTGGCATTTGCCCTGACTGTGTACCTTAGAACTCGAGGAGGCCGAACACGGCGTGAAACTGCCAGACTTGGCATAACGGCTTCTTCTGCGGCGGCACAACTATACCTCCGGTGGACATCGAATAAGGACTGGGGAACCGAGTGAAGATGACAATGGTACAAATGATATTTATTATTGACCAATTGTAACTTCTGGCGACGGTGCTTGTCGCCAATGTCAAATATTTCTCCGATATCCCCCCGTTAACATTGACTCGATATTCATCTCAACTCTGCTGTCGTGGGCCCTCCCAGCTAAAAACCTTGGGAGAAATGAAGGGTGTGGTTATTGTGGTGCGCCCCTAGGGTCCTGCCAATAAATCGCCCGACACCGCGGCAACTGGGACAGGCTATTTCATACCAGTGCTATATGTGTACGATGGATCGACGTCTATTAGCGTCTGCCCGACTCGGTATCTGCGGCGCTTTGCAGGTCTTTTTGGGGGGCGGTAGACATTCGCGAACTATTCTCAGAGAGATTCTGGGTGTGGAGCAATTCAGAGTTTTCGCCGAAACGTCAGTGAAAATTAGACTGTGTCGACCTCGGAGTTCTGGGTCATCCCGGATGGTTATCTCAAACTCACGTACAATACCCTTGCCATGGAGTCCTTGTGAAGTACATTTGTGGACAACACCGCAATTGAGAACTTCACCGTCATACACTTCAGTTCATCCTACAAAATTACCCATACACTGAGCTCATCTAGAATGGTGCACTCAACAGGAACGCTGATGAGGCTACAATGCAAGCATTTCATGACCAAATCGTCTACATTGATCTTCCTCCAGGATAGCTATTTTTCGGTCTGTCACTCGTGGTACGCCGATCGGTGGTGGCGGAGTTTTCTCATGTGCAGGCTTACTACCTGAAGACCACGGGGGAGCCTTGGATAGGTTGGTATATATACGTACACTTACATCAAAAATAAACAATTTAACGTTAACTCATTTCTTAGCAGGAGGCTTCCACTCCTCCAACCACGCCTCAACAAACGCAACCTCATCCGCATGTATATCCTTAATCTCATCCGGCTCATCCATAAGATCCGCCAAACCATTCTCATCCCAATGATGTACAGCACCTAACCATTACAATAAGCATCACACATCTCCCTCCAAATCATATCAAAAGGGGAAAAGGGTAACGTACCAGGAATCAACTTGAACGGCCTTAACGTTGTATCAGGCCTCGGCCTCGCATCATCACTATGAGGTGTATCCGGTCTCCACGGGTCCACTGAATTACCAAAATCCCCAGTCATGAGTCAAAGAACGAAAATAAGCTTCTGGGAGGGGGACTTTAGGCGCACCTTGACCGTCAATTATAGCCAACCTGTCCGCGGCAATATCGAAATCTCCCAGGGCGTTTACGGCGGTGATATTTGGTAGTGGTGGAACTTGGAAGAATTCGCCGGGGAGGTAGGCTTGTTGGCAGATTTTGGATTCGTAGGGGAGGGTGATGGTGCGTGAGAGGATGCGGGGTAGTTGTGGGTCGGGCGGTGTCGTCTGTTAGTCGTGATTAGTGGTTTGAAGTTATTTTTCATGTTTTAGTGCGGGAGAGGGGGAACGTACAGTGAAGTACCCCCATTGCGTGCAGACCTGGAACATCCATAACCTCCAAGTCTGGTCTAGCCCTGTCTCCTGATATACGGTATCATTGAACGTGCCAAAACACTGGTTAACAAAACGCAGTAATCATTCAGTATCTGCTTTTGGCTCCGAGGACGACATTTACCTCCTCGACATTAGTGGTGCATCTTGACGTGGTGTGGTTTTTGATATAACTTGCGTAATTGAGAACTGATAGATCCAGTGAGAACCCTTCCTCGACTTCGACCATCCGTTCCGGATGACCAAATGGCAATTCAACCGCTTGTGCTGAGATGTTTCGTAGAGGCGCATTGATCGCAGTACAGAATTTGTCGAAACTTGTGCTGTCGACGGCCGGGTCCCAATTCTTTGATTGCCACGAACCAAGAGGGCCCTATCCACCAACAGGAGTTCAAGCGCATCAATTAGCATTCCGGATCTAACCAATGTTGTTGTGAGTAAACGCACCGAAATGGTGGAAGCAAAATCTTGATCATGCTGCAAGTCAGCCAAACCGAACAGACCCTTAAGCTGTTTCTTGAAGATGCCGCTGAGGAGAATGGTATCGATGACGTTGACAGACGCGACTAGGTGGGAGGAACACGTGGGGTCTGCGGCATTACGGATGACTTCCATGTATTGCCAGTTTTCAATTGCGGCATGGGTTACTCCTAGAAGTGCGTTGTCAGGGAAATAACTAAGGGGCGGGAGAGGAGTGACAAACCGCTAGACGCGATCGAGCCCCATACAAGGTCAGGATAGAGTATCTTCATATGGGCGGCGCGGGCGCCGGCATAAGAGCCCTACAAGAATGGAAAATGGTTTAGGAGTGGGTGAGGTTCTGGGATGGTGCACCATACACCATAGTAAATCCAGGGAGTACCGGGGGCAGTCAAGTCCTCGTCTATACCATCAAACTTGACTTTGGCCATAAAGTTAGCACTGTCTGCAGCAGCTTGTTCATTGCTCAGCCAGCTGCATGACACCACTTTTAGAGCCGTTGACTCGAGTTAGTCTGGCAGGGGCGCACCGGAGGGAGTCCGTTGTCAGGTTCTGGACGGCAATGGATTCACCTAGAGAACTGGAGGTAAAGTGGCGTTCGGTTCTCAAACCCAGAGAGCTTACCGTAGTAACGATGTTCCAAAACCACCCCAACGCCGTTCGTCGCGCTTGCAAGGATATCAGCAATACCGGTGTCGAGGTACGGCAACCTATCCTGTTGACCCTGTCAGCAGACGGATTTTTACGAAAGCGACTGTCATACCTCTCCGCTGGTCTCTCCGCCGTCAATAACAATAACAGGGGCACCAACTCTGGCCTGGTAGTGCCTCTTGTTCACCCAGTACCGTTGTTTGAAGGTATGGGTATTGGATTCATCAAAATGGTCCAATGGCTGCTCGAACCACTGAGGTACAAACTCAGTGACCGACGCGACTTTTGCACCTTGGGATTCTAGAAAATCGCCTTGGGTAGGTTTCCAACCATCCTGGATGGTAAGGCCTTTGCGGAGCGGGAGATCGCGGCGCGACGCAAGCTGTGCACGAGCTTGTTGTTGATCGAGACGCCAGAAGTTGACGCCCTGGGGTCCGAGGACTTTGAGGAGATGGGAGGATGCTGGTGGTGGACTGCTACTTGAAAAACACGTAAGACTCAAAATGAGCAGTGGGAGGAAGACTGCGCGAG
This sequence comes from Macrolepiota fuliginosa MF-IS2, assembly GCA_015584085.1. Classification (NCBI taxonomy): domain Eukaryota; kingdom Fungi; phylum Basidiomycota; class Agaricomycetes; order Agaricales; family Agaricaceae; genus Macrolepiota; species Macrolepiota fuliginosa. The sequence continues at coordinate 31,506 of MU151140.1, read as the reverse complement.
CCATGGGTGCTCACACAGGTAAGAATCCCCAGGGTTGGAACTTTGGCCCTTATTAAGTCTTCGTGATCCTTCATTTGCACAAGGCGCTTGGCACATGTGATCCTCACTATTTTTGGACGTATCTCATTTACATGCGGTTTGTCGTTAAACATAACGCGTTTTCTCTTGAGTCTTCGCTGCGCCACATGTTGATCCAATATTTGATTGTCTCCGTGGACGTTATCTATCGAATGGCGGTCCGATACTCGAGACGTAAATAAAACGCTGCTCTGGACATGATTTGTCAAAATGACAAATCCACTTCAACGCTCGGTATTCAATCCTCACCTAGTTGCGCCCCGAACCGAGATGTATCCTGCTACGTCCCTTCTGTCACCGGTGTCTCGTGAACACTGGCTCGGGTTGCTCCTCGGAACATGCGTCAATTTTACTGCGGGATCGTCATTACGCCGACCTCAACGTTATAAGAGCCTTTTGGGGACTGGCTTCAATTTAACGACCCTGTATATATCAACGGTCCCCAAATTTCTTCAGAAACCGTGCGATTCTTGCCAGCAAACCTACCCTGTTAAACCCTCGAAAAACTATATAAACTCATGGACTCTTCGCCTAACACCCCATCTCAGTCTTCATCGACTTTGGGTTCAACAATTTCTCGCTCTATCTCTCTCACTCTGTCTCCTTCTCCTACATTATTTTCCTTGTCGTCCGAAATGACTAACAGTGGTGAATTCTGGTTGGCCTATCAGTTTGCCTCTCGTGGCAATGCTGCTCCCACCTCGCAGCTCATTGAGCTCGATTATCCCCACCAAAAACTCATTGACCTCGAGGATGTGTTGGAGTATGGTGCGTTGTTGATTCTTATTCTTATTCGGACAACGTTTACTAACCTCTGGCTTCTACTTATTTTGATATTGACAATGAATTGTTTCGGATGGATATTCAAGTCTTCCGCCAAGGTTTTGTCGAGGCTCGCCACCGCCCCGTCACTACTTGGGTTCGCAAGGATGGAGCCCCCGTCCGTCCCTCGGACGTCGTTGATGAGCTGTTGAAGCAAGGTGTTGGCAAGTGCTCTGAGACTGCTATCAAGCTCGTTATTGGTATATCCTTCTGCTTCGTTCATGCATTCTGGTGCTAACGGATTCACAGAGGACGTTCCGACCCAGTTGTGGTTTACATACTACTATGTTCACAGCCCCAACGCCAAGGTTTCTATCCAGCGTGTTCGCCTGAACCAGGGCTTCAAGTTTGAGCATCTTGCTCACTTGACCAACTACGTCTTCGGACAGGGGTACCTTCCTGCGTACTATCGCCCTCTCGTCCATTGGCAAGCTCCATGTGGCAAGAAGCTTTCTGAAGATGTCCATGTGATTGACATCTTAAGCAACGGTGACGGTGTCACTGAGAACAAGGCTATTAAGCTCATCATCGGTTCGTTCTGGTGCCTCCTAGCTATACTGAATAGCAACTGATTCTTGATTTTTCCTTTCACAGATGCTCACCAGTTCCACCCTCACCACCCCCACAGCCCTTGTGACCCCCATCATCACCACCATATCCCTTCCCCTTGCACCCCAAGTCGCCCCGGCACTCCTGCGTTCCCCATCCCCCATCCCCATCACTCCTGCCCCCTTTGAGTATTTAGAAGCCCGTATTAGTGTTCGTACCATCGTAATCGTAATTGCAGTCCTTTTGTTTTTCAGTCGTGATTCAGGGCTGGCTAAATCGCGTCATGACTCCGGCGAATAAATTGATTGCCTGCTATCACCAATTCCGTCTTTCCATTACCGGATCTGCTAGAATAGGCTGGATTGGGTTTGACCAAAACCACCACCACCTCGACTTTACCCTCCTCCGCAGCTTCCACAACACGATGTCCCGCCCCAAACGACGTCCATATAGCATATTTACGCCACCTTCGCTGTGCTCTTCAGAGCTCATATGCACTACACTCGACCACGATTCTACAGATATGCTTATTGACAAATGGCTCGAGCACCGCTCGCCAGGCCACGATGCCTATCACGACTGGTTCCGCGATCTACGTGAACGCAAACATGCAGCGCAGAACCCGAACAAAAAGCAGATAATCGCCTGGAATAAGGGCGATTTCGTTCCTGAGAACGTGTTTTGCAGGACTGTCGATACGGGTCGTTTGATCCCCTTGGACAGGACATGGACCACCCATGTGTATCACCACAAAACGATGTCTGAGCGGAAATTGAGCATGATGCCTGTGGTGTTTACGATGGTGAGTCGTGCTTTTGTTTTGCGTGTCCCCCTGGCTATTATGTCGGCGTGTGTGTGTGATAAGGAGAATCTAACTTGGGTTCCTTTTTTTAGCTACCGGAGTTAATGCTCCTTCGTGGAATGCATGACGGCGGGTGTGATGACATTTTTATTATCGTTACAGACCTGAAGAGACAGGAAATGGACGATGTGACGGCGTACTTCGAGCTAGTCACTGGATATGCTGTTAGTCGAACACGGCGGAACAGCATCGAGCAACAGATCCAATATGGACGTACGTTCTTCACCCACTCAACACCCCTTTTCTCCCCCTTTTCTCCTTCCAGTCGCCAGCCAAACTGACACGTTATGTACTACAGATATGCGCCTGAAACATACCCTCGCTAAACAACGTCGGCTACCCTGCTTCCCACAAATTGATCTAACACTCCGCGCCATTCTCTATGAAAAACGCCCACGCTTCATCGTACTCTTCTCTCACCAAACCACGTCCTATTCGCAAATCTTCTTCACGCACCACGACTATGTCCCCGACCCCGATATATTCTACGACTACCCTACGGGTTGCCCGAATCCATGCTGTACGGAGGAATGTGAAATGATCAGATTCCCTAGGAGAGGCGTTGAAAATGCTGCTATATTGCCGCTTGTGAACAACAAGGGGAGGAGGAGGAAGTTCAGGAGAAAGGAGATGTGTAACTGGATCGATTGTGATGTGTGCTTCGGGACGTTGATCGCGGAGGGAGAGGGAGAAGGGAGCGGGGGTAGTCTGGATGGAACGGAGTCTGTTGAAGGTAGTGAGAGCAGCAGCGGTGGTATATCTGACGCAAGATCAGATGAGCAGGATGGGAATGGCGAAGGCATGAAGGTCTCGTATGGGCAGGTTTGCGGGAAGTGTCGGTTGGTGAGGTATTGCTCACAGGAGCATCAGTTCAACGATTGGCCGGAGCACAAGAGGGTGTGTGTGAAGGCTGCTGCTGCTTGATGTTGGGGTTGAGTTCTCTCGGGTGTGGGGAGGAGGTGCCTGAGTGCTGTGTATTGTAGATATGGTGTAAGTTTCACTGCATTCTGTCTTGATACGTCGTCTATTTGATCATTCTTGTTGTGACTATATCGAACAACGTAGGACGGAAGTCCTATTGAACTTGACAAGTTCGCCTTCTCCTTTCAATGCCTAATCGATACCCCCAACGACCTGGTGCTGGCTGCACCCTTGCAAAATCACCCGTGTACGGTCGATTGCCTCTCCCCAATGGCTACATACAACCCTCGCTGGAGCAACAACACACGTTGCCCCCTGCTTATGTGCCCCTAATCGACCTGCAGTGGTGCGACATCTATGCATGCCGCACAAGCACCGCATATTATTAGACGCTCTGAAAAGGGGTGGGTCTGGTGTAGACTGCTGCCTATTGTCCTCGCGAAAACGGGGCTTCATGCTGTCACTCAGATCCAAGTTACGACACCGTCTGGTCACTGGGCTTGCGATCGTTGGTCATCGATGCCTTTCCATTGTTCGAAATATACGGACACGGGTGAGGAGCTTTGGGGTGCGTATATTAACGTGATTTGGGTAAGAGGGTGGTCTGAATATGGTTATAATTGGACAGATGAAATACTTGTCTTTTGACGTTCTTTGAGTTTCACAGGGATAGGAACTCGAGTTTTATGAAACGTCTTCCGCAGTTGCTAGTCTTCTTGGAAAGTCGACCGTTAAAAGTTGACTATGTCGGCTACGGGTTACGATAAAGTATGGTTCATAATAGGACACCAACGCACCCGTGAACCTGTTTTGTCCTATGTTTTATGACAGGGTTGTATGACAATCGAACTTGAGCGATCCTCTCATACTCGTTGATTTATTTGCTTGGTAGGGAAACTTGGTAGGTGATATTGGTTTCTTGTGGTTCATGCCCTGCGCGCTTTACGTGTTTCTGCCTTTACTGTAATTTCACGTGATATATTAGGCGCTAGTTCGAACTTTCGGCTGAAGAGTTCAACGTTTTCCTTTCACCCAACTGCAGTTTGTAGAGTCCCCTCTGCCTTTCCTATCTTTTTCTTCTTCGTGTTAGCGTATGCTCGCGTACCTGATCCAAATGATTGCCAATCAGCAAAGATCTCGTGCCCCTTGTACTCCTCGTGCATCGTCTTCTATTTATTCTTGTTCGGTCCAAATGTTGCACCGGGCTGCGGATGCCGGATACCATAAGTAGCTGCCGTGCGAGCGCAGATTAGCCCATTGAGTCATGAAGGAAACTCATCAGGCGACGTAATAGGATAGATAACCCGAGGTTCGTTTGGCGGAAGGGATTCAGTAAACCGTAATCACCCATAATCCCCCAAGTTGGCAATGGGAGGGTTGCTTCGACATCTGGTGGACCGTATTCGGGAATACCTGTATGTCTAATCGACGTAGTTTCGTGGACTTGCGGTGCTGACGTTGAAGCCACGTAGGACTGACCACGACGCTCTCTGGTTTCTAAGCCTGCTTCCACTAGCTTCGGCCCTATCGTTGCTCATCCAATCCTATCGGAGAGCTTTACCTACGGCCCCGAAATCGCAGAATGGTATAGAGGGGCACGATGAGGCTCGTGGTTCCGTCAAAGAACTCGTGAAGTTTCACGGTAGTTGGGCTGCTGTTGCTTTCCTGGTGGGCCGGGCAGTTGGGTGCACTATGCTATTCATCATAGCTGCATGTCTCGAGCTGAGGGACCATCCGGGGCCATTGGCACGAGAATTCATTTTTGGAATGATCCCGTACTACGTACGTCCCGTCTACACGTCGCCTAGGATGGCCTGCTGAACTTCTGGTACCAGTTCTACTGCATGGTTTTGTCGTTCGGCTCGGTTCTCAACACGCGATGGCAACCTATCTTTAGCCAACATTGCCTTTTACTTCTCTTCAGCTCTCTCCTAGTTAACGTCTATCGCAATATTTGGCCTTTGGCGATTTATGGAGGGGTACCTATGGACATCAATGATGGGATTTTTATGTGGGGGAAGTTGGTGCTGCTGACAATTACGGCTGTCGGGATTCCCTTGTTCTCACCCCGGAAATATGAGCCCGTCAACCCCGAGGTTTGTTATATCCTCCACCTTCCTACCAGCGCTGATCTTTCGGGATCTAGGAGCCAGCGGCCGAAGTCAACCCAGAACAAACCACGCCCTTATTCTCATTGATGGTGTACACTTTTCTGGATCCGCTTATATTCCTGGCGGCTCGTTTACCCCATCTTGGGCACGACAAGCTATTTCCCCTCGCTGATTACGATTATTCTCGGAACACTACCAAGAGAGCTTTTCCTGTAACGTTTTTTGCTCTGATCCGGTTGCCACCTGTATTGACCTTGGTTTACAGCATTTGGATGTATTCCAAGGTGCAAAGAAGAGACATCTCTTTTTTGGTCTCATGAGAACTTACCGTGCGCTAGTTTCGTTTTTGTGTTCTGCCTATCCTCATTGTTCTCATTTCCCCAGGATATGAGTATCTTGTTCTCACTGGTATGGTCGTTCTCCAAGCCACCGGCAATTTCTTTTCACCCGTCGCCATCAGAATGATTTTAGAGTACGTAAATTGACCTTTGACAATGAAGAGTCGTTCATTTTGATCACCGATTATAGCTATCTTGAAACTGGAGGACGTGATGCAAGGATAAAACCCTGGTTCTGGATTGCATGTTTATTTGTTGGACCCATGATGATCTCCCTCGCACGACAGTGGTATATCTTCGTAGCCACGAGGATGCTTGTTCATACCGAAGGGCTGCTTACTCAGTTGGTCTTTGAACATAGCCTACGCATTCGTATGAAAGCCGAAGCTTCGGATGGGTCCGAAAATCCAACAAGCGAAACTAAGACAGTCAAGGCGGATAATCTCGTTGGAAAAATCAACAACCTCGTAACGACTGATATGGTCAACGTCGTGGAAGCGAGGGACTTTCTTTTCCTTAGTGAGTACAATCCATCGCCCGTCACCTCAGGTCCTAAGTGTATCTAGTCGGATATCACCCCTTGCAGATCATTCTCTCCATAATATTCTTGTATCAGGTTCTCGGTTCTAGGTACGTATGTTTCGTATTTGAACGTCGCTTTGCTAAGCACCTAGGATTAGCTCGTTTATTGGATTGGCAGTCATTTTAATAATGGTGCCAATTCCCGTGTTCATGGCCAAGCTAATGCAGAGTGTTCAGAAAGAAAGGATGAAAATGGTGGGTTTTCGGCGCAGCTTCCATCACTATGGTATACTCAATTACAGCGACAGACTGATTCTCGAGTACAAGCAGTCACGGAGAGTAAGCTCGATTGTCCTACAGAAAAATACTGAGGTGTTAATCGCTAACCTACGGAAGCCTGTAACGTGCTTCGAATGATCAAGCTATTTGGATGGGAGTCTGAGATGCATGGGCGGATTTTTATTCGTCGAGACGAAGAGGTCAAGTGGTTGTGGAGGCGCAAGATTTACGAAATAGTCGTGGCAGTCGTCAAGTTAGTATTCTCTCAGTACGCCAACATTGACGCAGTAATGAAACAGCTCGCCCCAGTTATTTGATACCAACATTCGCAATGCTCGCCACATATGCTGCATACACACTGATCTGGAAGGAGGATTTGAGTGGTACGTCTCCTATTACTTGGCTGTAACAGTGGACTGAACGAATACAAGCTGCCAAGGTATTCTCGAGCATGTCAGTCCTAACCCTTCTTCGTCGGTCCCTTCAAGCTTCCTTCCAAGGCTTATCAATCTGTGTTGAAGGTAGAGCACATTAATCCTTTCTTCCCTTTACACGACTTGACTACGCGTTATTTGTTCAGGGAAAGTATCGTTAGATCGTCTCACAGAGTTCATGCAGAACACCGAGCTATTGGACTTCCTCCGGCGACCTGCTGATTTGTCAGTTATTGGCGACTTTGAAAACAGACCACCCTCAGGCGTAATTGGTTTCTATGACGCGAAATTTGTTTGGTCAAACGACAGTGCTAATGACGAACAAGCATTCACACTTCGCATTGATGGAGAGCTCTTATTCAAGCAAGGTGGAATCAATCTCATTATTGGCCCTACGTGAGCTTTTGTATCATCGATTTGTGAAAGGCTACTCAACGTCTAGTAGAGGCTCGGGAAAGACATCTCTTTTAATGGCTCTTCTTGGCGAAATGCACTTCCTACCGACACAACCAAACTCATGGTATAACCTGCCGCGTGAAAAGGGGATTGCCTATGCTGCCCAAGAGTCTTGGGTCCAAAACGATACTATTCGGGGTAATATATTGTTCGGGTCATCGTATGATGAAGAGCGCTATAAAGCCGGTATGGTCGACTCCTTTCTCTTCCCTTCCTTCCATCTCATATAGACCTTTGTAGTGCTTTATCAATGCGGTCTTGAGCGAGATTTAGAGTTATTCGAAGCAGGAGATATGACGGAAGTGGGCGAGAAGGGTTTGAGTCTCAGGTGAGCATTCTTGTGGACTCAGTGGGAGGTACCGCTGAAAACCCCCTCAAACAGTGGAGGACAAAAGGTACTTTCTTCGTTGGATAATCACATTTGGACTTACACCCTCAAGGCCAGGATTACACTCGCCCGTGCTGTGTATTCAAACGCACAGACACTGCTTCTCGATGATATACTCGCAGCGCTTGACGTTCATACGTGGGTAGTTCAGTCATTCTCTCGATCCTCATCACCTAATTGAACTAGGTCTACTTGGATTGTTGAACGGTGTCTTACCGGTGACCTAGTAAAAGGAAGAACGGTTATTCTTGTTGTAAGTAGGCTCACGAGCTGGAGCGGATGATATACTCAAGTATTACGGCATAGACCCATAACATTGCGCTCACAGGCCATCTCGCAAATTTCATTATATCTATGGGTAGTAACGGTACGATCGTCAGCCAGGGAACCGACATTTCAGTGGCTATTTCTAAGAATTCGAAGTTGGCATCCGAAATACAAGCCCTGCAAGAATCGGAAGGAAACACAGAAGAGGCCAATAATAATAAAGAAAAGGCGATTTCCTCAAACGGTGTTTCCACGGGTAAACTTATAATTGCGGAAGAAATCCAACAAGGCCACGTAACCTGGAAGTCCATGAAGCTTTTCCTTGCTTCCCTTGGCGGAAATCACCCAATACTCTTCTTCCTCGCATTATCGATTGGCCTCCTGCTAACCGATTTCGGAATGATGGCCCAGACATACTTCGTAGGCTATTGGGGCTCACAGTATGTGGAGCATGATCCGAGTGAGATCAACCCATTTTTGTACGTGACTTTTAAATCAATATGGCGGCAGCCCACTCATAACAATTCTCTAGTTATCTCGGAGGGTGTTTCTTGTTACTGGTTGGCCTCATTTCTACATATATATTGTCCAATATATTGTATTTACGTGGCGTGGTCCGCGCGTGTGTCTCGATCCACAAACAACTCATGGTCGCCATCTTGGGTACAACTTTCCGGTAATGCATCTTTATCACTACTTATTATCCTTGTTATTGATAAACTTGTGGCTACTACAGCTGGCTTGACGAGACCCCAACCTCACGTATCATTACGCGATGCACCCAGGACATCCGAGCAGTAGATGTACCACTTCCTCAATGGACGCTGTTTCTAACAGATCTAACGCTCTCTATGCTCAATAAAGTTGTAGTCATAGTGTTCTTCTCTCCCATCTTCCTCGTTCCAGTAGTTTTTGTCTCCATCGCTGGCGCATGGATAGCAAACTTCTACCTCAAAGCCCAACTATCTGTCAAACGGGAAATGAGGTGAGGAAAGTATCTATTTTTACATGGCTATGACTGACGTGTCCTTAGCAATGCCAAAGCTCCAGTGCTTGCTCACTTTGGAGCTGCCATTACTGGTTTGAGTAAGGCTTCGGCTGAAACCTTGCTATGAATTGCGCTGACAATATTCCTTTAGCTTCAATTCGAGCATATGGTGCACAAGATGCTTTCAAACGGGAATCACTCAAACGGATCGATTTTTACAGTCGAGTTGCCAGAGTTTCATATAACCTCAATCGTTGGGTGGCCGTTAGAATTGATGTGCTAGGTGCCTCATTCACAACTACACTGGCTGCATATCTCGTATACGGGAGCATGACTACTCCCACCGGCATCGGATTCTCTTTGAGTATGGCTGTCGACTTCTGTACTATGATCCTGTGGTGGGTCAGGATCTTCAATGATCTGGAGGTGCAAGCAAACAGGTGGGCACACTATTATAGCAACCACTTTAGTATCACTGAACCCGGGAACATAGTTTGGAGCGCATACAAGGATACCTCGAGATTGAACAAGAGCCGAAGCCGAAGGAAAGTGGCTCTCCCCCCGCGGCCTGGCCGACGAGTGGGCAGCTGCGTGTCGAGAATTTGAGCGCCCGATATTCCAAGGTATATACCTCCTTTCAATGGATTGGTGCTGTAACTAAAGAGCATGGCAGAATGGACCCAAGGTGTTACATGGCATCTCTTTTGAAATTCAATCTGGAGAGCGTGTCGGAGTGGGTATGTAACTGCATCGACCACTGTGAAACGGAGCCCTGATGAGCAATAATTCGTTTAGTCGGCCGAACCGGAAGCGGTAAGGTAAGGTATTGCGTATTCAGTATCTATCCAAATGACTAGATGACACACAGAGTTCATTGATGCTCTCCCTTTTACGGTGTATCGTGGTAGAGGGCGACGTCTTCTACGATGGAATTAATACAAAGAACATCAACCTCGAAGCTCTCCGGTCGAAGATAACCATAATTCCACAAATCGTAAGTCACATTTCGTTCCTTGAACCAAGCGGCATAATTAATTATCCCTCAGCCCGAGTTGATCAGCGGCACTCTCAGAAGAAATCTCGATCCCTTTGAGCAATATGATGACGCAATACTGAACGACTCCCTCCGCGCTTCTGGGCTCTTCTCGCTCCAGGCAGAAGACACTGAGAAGCGGTTGACGCTGGACAGCCAGATTTCATCCGGAGGATCAAACCTCTCCGTTGGTCAACGTCAGATATTGGCTTTAGCAAGGGCAATGGTCAGAGAGAGCAAGCTGTTGGTCTTGGATGAAGGTACGACCTCTTTGATCGGTCCGCTCCTTCTTTAGATAGCTTATCATGGAACATTTACTCCAGCCACGTCTGCCATTGGTGCGTTAGTCTCATTTATGCAGTCAATACAAGTGCTTCATGTTGCGACACAGATTATAAGACGGACACTATAATCCAGCAGTCGTTACGACACGAACTTGGCAAAGACGTGACTATTATCACGGTTGCGCATCGCTTGCAGACCATCATGGACGCTGACAAAATTGTGAGCCCCTCCAACCGTTTCCACCTTCTGTTTCTAACAGGGTCCTCGGCAGCTTGTTCTTGACGCTGGAAATATTGTGAGTGGACAACCGGGGGTGTATCATGGATAGTGCTACTACCTCTAACACTTTCTTGCTTAGGTCGAGTACGATTCTCCAGCAGCACTATTAGCTAGGCCATCTGGCATATTTAGGTCTATGGTGGATGGAAGCAGTGACAGGGAGCACTTGTACGCAATGGTTCATAGAGCCTAAACGAAATGAACCCGTAGGTATCCGGAATACCGCGGGAGCCATTAGTGTGTGGCAAACGACTGGATGTCGAGAGCCTAGTTTGAATAAGACCTTGTTTCCCCGAGTACTATTATTTATGATGTATATGCATACGGACAACTACGAGAAGAGAAAATTTTGTCTCAATTCATCAGATCTCCCAGTTGTGAGACGCGAATTCTGATATAAAAAGTTGGTTCGTATTGAGAACGGCGGAGGTAGCACACCATTGAGTTCCGCACGGCCAGATGACCGTGCCCTCAGCCCCCTGAAGATAGGTGAGAACAGAGAGTCTAATGTCCGAGGCGACGTCACAGCAACCATCTTACAGAGTCCGAGTTACCGAGAGAATGAGAGAAACGGGCATACAACCAGGCCATTACGGACAACTAGGTATTTATGCTCCGAAATGACTTAAACAAACAATTTCTATCATACGAGATGTACCTACGAGTGTGCTGCGTGCTGAAATAAAATATGTATGCTGGTACTTTGTGGGTCCGTATGAGTTCTGCCAGTAGCTGGAATGGCGCTAGATCTAAGGTTTAACCGAAGGTGGGACGATCTCAAACAAAGCCTAATGGAGAACTCGCTTGGCAGCGGAATGCACATTGAAAAGGGTCGGAGTAACGTAGCCTAGTAGGGAGGACGGGTGTTCCGTCAGTGGGTGGGGGGTGTGAGTCGGCGCCATCTTGAGCAGCCGATCTAATCATCCACCCCTTTCCACCAATTCGGTCACGTGTTCTTCATGTCATATATATGATCTCAACTCTCAGCTGTGCTAAGGTTTCAGTATTCAGCTTCGAAGTCGACCTCGGCCTTTTGCCCACAGCAATGAGCACTGGTATAACACCATCCCGGACGGTATATGCGCCTCTGCAAAAACTGGATAAATGCTGCCAGTGCGATGCCAAATTCGGTTTAAGACTGTGCTCCTCATGCGGTGAAGTACGTGCATATTTCGGCTGTCATACCCCTTTCTGATCATCTCTAGCGCATCTATTGTTCTACAGAGTGTCAAAAGACGGACTGGAAAGACCACAAACAATCATGTAGTGAGTCCAGAGATCCTCTAGCCCTGGTTGATACTGATACAATTACTTGGTCGGTAGAACAAACTGAGCGTATCAACCTAGAGCTATTTTGGCCGTTCTTTGCGTACATGGCCGAACTTTCGCGTGTGGATCCAGGGCGGCCCGTCCACCCTGCGATCCTGCATAAAATTGTCAACAGACCTATCCCCAATGTTTCTGCACAAGTGCTCCCAGACGGCAGTTCCACCAATGTCGTTCTCCTCGGTGATCCCATTCATCCTGATCAGACAGGTAGTCCTGAGTGGTGGCCAACCGCGATATCGGAAAGGATGCGTCAGAAGCTTTTCCGCAGGATATTACGAGAAGGACATGCCCTACCCATCACCCTATCTATTTGCGTTGCATTGTTGGCGGAGATGTACACGACAACATATGATCCAGAAAAGGAGCCCAACGTTGGGGACCCTAGCACCGGAATGGAGTTCGACCAATTCAGTCACAATAAACGTTTCCGGCTCCAATGCGAACGTAATACGATAACCGACTTCGGTATCTGCAAAGGCAGTGCAGAGGTCAAAGCCATGGATACGTTTGGATACTTCGTTGAATCCGAACACTCCAAATCGAATGTGGAATTTTTCCGGGGTCAGGATCCAAAAGATCATTATTGGATATACTTCAAGACACTCAGAGAAGAGTTTGTGATGGATCTTTGCATGTTCACATTCAACTTCGCGATGTGCGTAGCCCATGGAGAACCATATTGTCCTTCTGGTGGGGAGTATCCCACGTTCTCAGATCTTGCTGGTTTTTTCATCGGCCGTGAGTTGCGCCAGAATACGCCACTGCTACAGTACGAACAACAGCGGTTCTCTGTCTTGCATAATAAAGCATTGCAGGGCATTGTTCGCACTCCACATTTTAACGAGCTAGGTGAGAGGATACTGGTAGCATTCATGGAACGTGTAGCGGGGAGGAAAACCAACGAGGTGGAGCAAGACCTCCTCATCGCGTGGACCATGTCCAATCGGAGGATGATGGCCCAGAATCTAGACCAGAAAGCCTTTCTCAACTATCCCTCCTTTGTACCAACTGGGATATTATATGATCCCGGGGAAGAAACTTCTCCCCACGAAGACGATGAGGAAACGCTGAAGTATTGGAAGAAGTTAGGCAGGATGGAAAGGAAAGGGGTTATTTCACCGAACCAGTTGATTGGGGCTTTGCGGAAATGGGATGCGCTTCCGGCGGAAGAAAGGATGGCATGGCGGAAGGGACACAAGAAAATATAGGATACCCCGTACATATTATCAGGAGATAGTGTTCATCGTAATGGTAATTCACGCTTAGTGCGGAGTCTTGGACAGTGTATGTATTCAAGATGTATTCAAGTCGACGTTCATGTCATACTGGTCTCTCACTTCTACTGAACACCCATTTGCTTGGTGCTCCATTTGAGAGAGTGAGAATTATGGAATGAATTCTGCACAAAATTAAGGCAAGTAGCGATGTTGTGCGACACCACTCTTTTTTTTTTGGCTAATTGATTACACCCAGAGAAGTTCAAGTAAGAGCTGAATTATGAACCAATAAGATTGAATAAGTAAGGGATTGTTCTTAAAGCTCCGTTCAACCGCTCCGGATCACGAATGGCCATCAACCACGGCCGCTAACGTTAGCGAACATCGGACCTGCTTTTGCGCGGTCCCAAGGAGAGCGATGTAAAGCGATATAAAGCATGGTTCATTTATTAATAGGCCATCTTTCCTTCATACTCATACCACGGTGCACCTACATACTTCCATATATAACAAATAACAATCATCGACAACCCATTTGTGAAAAGAGAAGCAGCAATTTATCATTACACGAGTACAGAACTCGCGCTGGTTAACAGTTCATACCGAATCAATGGCTGACTCCTTGGTCCGGAACAGGGGGCGGAGCACCATTGCCTACCATTACCCTAACTCCAACACTCGAAACATCATCGACCGTCAAGTAGATCCAAGCTATAATATCGTCAATACGTAATCTAGTCGTCGAAGTAGTTTCGGCGCTCACCTGGGCCGGGAGGATAAACACGGTTGTTCGGTGGGGTTTTGATCGTCAGCCTCCTGTTATTATCTTTAAGGTTTCCTTCCATGAATACGAGGAGTTGACTCTGATGGAAGGCGTGGGTTGAGAATCCGAGGTCCATCAATGCCACTGTGCAAGCAGATGAGTTCCGGCATCACTACACCCGAATGACCAGGTACCTTTAATATTGTTTGGGTTAAGATTCTTGGGGATCGTGACATTGACGTCAAACTCGGCATTGTACGCGATTTGCTTGGGAACGTTGGAAAGCTGGGGCCGGTCCGAAGTCATGGATGGAGGATTGAGGTATTCAATGCGGAATTCACTAGATTTTGTACCATGAGCTACACCTGGCAGCAGAGTTGCAAGAAATATACGCTGACCTCGGATATGTTGTTCCATTGACAATTGTTGGATTTGGGTTAGAGCCACCAACGAGAATGTTCCTGGTGAAATTCGGAGAGTCAGTTCAGTCGGCATTGTACGTGTATGTAAACGTACATACCCTTGGGGCGTCAAGGTTGCAGTGGAGTGATACATACGAGGGATGTCTGTGGTGGGCATCTCACGGTTGCTAATGCGCTGGCCAAGGGGTGCATCCGGAGTATAGAGGGAAGGTGTAAATCTGCGGAAGTCGATATGTCCATGATCATAACATCGAGTGGAATGGTTACTTACGCTGGGTGATCCGCGTTTGACCCGCCGATGGGGTCGCCCACTGAAGACATGGAAGCATATCCTGTCTGTGCACCATTAATGATAACACCCTGTCCATTTGGCATCAAAACAATTTCTGGCATAATCCTTGGTTCCAACATCCTCTCGATCTGCCAGCCGCGCTGGATTCCCTCTTGTGTCAGAGTCATCCGACTGCATTGATCCGTTGCAGGAGTTTGTGTTGACAAATTTTCTGATGGTATTTGATCGCTGGTAGTTGAACCACCACAAATGAGAACCTCAGGAGTGTAATCCGGTGGGTGAAGGGGGAGAAGAACGACTGCACCGTCGAGAGGGTTAGTGACGCGAACGCCATTGGGAATATTAGGCAGCCTAGTCTCTGTGTTTGCTTCAATATCGTATATGATTGTCTGGTTGCCAACTGCCATGAAAACCCTGCCGTCTGGGAGGCCGATAGTCCTGTTTTCCTTGAGCAATTGAGCGAAACCGAGCTGTCGTGATACATACCGCGGGAATGTATTCACAGGTCCAGCACGTGCAAGGACATCGAGTGGCCTTGGAACACCACCATCCTTCGATGGGAAGAATTCAAGACTGTTAACAGGATCGGTATTGTAGAACGGGGTCTGTTCATGCATGCCTCCAACGATCATCTTGGGACACCGATCAGTACAATATTCAACAAGTTGATCATCGAGGACAAACCTACCAATGATCCATCGAAGATCCTCAGACTGGAGGGGTACCACCTGGTTGTCGCGAGGTGGAAATTCTCGGGATCATCGAGCATTGAACAACCGACGCCATTGGGATCATCGCAGGGCTCCATGACTCTTATAGCCTGGAGTCCGCTCTCCACCCAAGGGATCGAGGGTGCGATACCACCAACACTGATCTACGGTAGTAGCTTAAGCTCATGTTTGTCAGTGTAGAAAAACAGGGAGGTGCGTACCAGCGTTCCATTGCTCAAGAATCCCCCTGAAGAGCAGAGGGTATCCGAGACGAGTCGGAGTGGGGTTGCGGTATTCGTCTCTAAATTCCAAAAGGCACCCCAGGCGGTATGGCCATCGATTTGCAAAGGATCGTTCGTAGCTCGATCAAAGAGAATGGCCAGGTTGTCGGACATGATCACGGATTCCAATGCTACAATGCCTGACGTGCCGTTCTGCACGAAGTGCCATCCCGTGCCGGTAGCTGCTGCTAAGCGAGCGATGAGAGTGAACGCGAGGAGTTTCGAGAAAATAGAGTTTCTAGACATCGTAGAGAGCCAGAGAAGCCTCGACGTGTTCTGGCCGAGTCAAATCTGGGGAGCGGACTCCGATTTATACGAGTTTCCGGGTCGTCACCAGTGCTCACCATTCTCAAGACTGTCAAGTTCTCTGCTCCCCGCGACCACAGTCTATAAGTCACCTGGCCATACACCACCCAATCAAATATGGCGGGAGACCGCAGCAGATAAGATGGAGAGGCAGGGTCGGCTTGGTGTTTTGCGAACACCTTGGAAGATACCAGAGGCTGCCCCGCATAGAAAAGAACACCAATAACCCACCAATAACCCACGCGCCATGCCACAGGTGATGGCAGACAGTGAGAGCGCGGCGTTGAAGCTTAGTCTTCTGCTCATCTTCTATACAATTCCCGACTTCTTCTATACCATAAAATAAGAACAGGTTTCGCACAGGTGTAGTGATTGGTTGTATTGTGTTTCCACGCTCTCCCTGTTCTCCAAACCTGTACCTTATGCTCTAAATATATCGCTGTCTTAATGCTACTGTTCTCAGGAATTATAATGTGGTACTTGTGGATGATTCTACTTGCGCCTAGGCCTATCCCACCTTGTTCACGGCGGTCTGTTACTTGGTCGTAGCGGCACGAACATCCGCCGAGGGCAACGATCCTATGGGTGTGTCACACGTATATCTGGCCCGACTGTGCCTAAGCCTTGGGGTATGACGCGCCTGCCGAGACAACATTCATTTATCTGAGATCCTTCTACAGGGATTCACGTGTTCGTATAGCCAGAGTCCATCTCTACCGACATATCCACAATACTGGAATATAATATCGCCACTCTCCCTCCTTTTGGGTGTCACTGTCTTTGATATCCATATCAATATTCTCCCCATTCGCAACTGGATGGATTGAGAGGTAAGCTACTATGGACATTCGCACGTCCTAACTCGGGCAACGCGCCGGAGAGACGGTAGACCTTCCATGATAGCATTCAGCAGTTGAGCATCGGGATGTCCCTCAGCGCATGCGCTGATCTGCATCAACTTCAACTCTTCCAACCTCCACTGGGGATACGTGTGGGTACGGAAAAGGTTATAGATCGAAGCCTCTTGCTCTGTGTCACGGAGCTATGGTGCAGCCACAATAAGCGACTGGCTGTCTATTTCCAACCGGAAAACCCCTCACCTTCTCAACCTGGTCCAAACTGGTCCATAGGATCCGATACGTTAATTCGAGACATTTCAGTTTTGGAAAAGTGTTGGCAAATAAGTCTATGTGGCTCGGAGAAAGCTGCTTTATGGATATCTTCAAATGTTCGAGCCCTTTGTCGCATCTTGCAAGACTTTTCATAAGGTCGGATAACTGAGGGTAATCCAGAGTGGAGCGTTGTCCAGTGAGTGTGAGTCTTCTGAGGTGTGGGACGAAGGTATGAATGTGTGTGGTCAGAGATGTCAAGATGACGGCATGATCCACCTCCAGAGACAGCTCTTTCAGCTGAGGGAGACGCTGACTGCAGAGTAGATCGTATAGCCGACCGATGATCGCTTCCAGGCTCCATGAATTTGGAATGTCTACGGTTGGTCGCCTGACAACTAGGCGTTGAAGGTTGTCGGCGTTGCGTTGAAGGAATTTAATGAAGTGGAGGGTAGGTATGAGAGTACTGAAGCCGATTTCGGAGCGTAACTCGAGTGATTGGAGGGAGGGGATGTTCTGAAGATTCTGGAACAGTTTAGAGAGACTGAAGTCAATTACTTCGAATGCCAGCGAGCGTAAAGTCGCCTTTAAGGGTGAAATGAGGTGTAGGAGAGCCTTGCGAGTCCAGCGCGCCTGCCGCACCGAGATTGGAAAGCGCGAGTTCGTAATTCGGATTGTCAACGACGAAAGTTTGGATAAGAGTTTCGCGTCAAAGGCGCGGTAGACGCGGAGGAAGCTGGGCAGCGTCATGTCAATGGTCAGGCCATTCAACCCTGCGGCAACTTGCTTCATCAACTTCTGAAGAAATCTGGCGAGCGATTTCGTAAAATACTGATCATGAACAATGATCGTTACTTCTTGGAGGTTGGGGCAATTTGTGAGGGATGTCAAGGCCGTGTCGAGGAATTTACGGATTTCCCGCTTCCATCGTTTGAGGCCAGTCGAGGTTTTGGTTCCATCATAAACCGCTCGACCTTTGCAATCCACGCCGGGCAAGAACGTAGGCCGAACATATAAGCGACGGACTCGAGGAGTAATGTTCCCATGTCTATCCATGATTGAAATCAAAATCAGAGCCGGTGAAGCACGGGTCGCACAGAGATTTTCTACCTCATTTGTTCGAACGTCTTCAGGCCTGCCCCACTATAATCCATCAACCGCACTTCCTCATACAACTCGCTCATCCCCATCTCGAATAAAAATCGATTTATTCCAGCCATCTTCCACACGAATCCACGAGGGAGGTACGAGAGAATTTCCATCCATAGCTCGACTGGCAAGTCCGGAACATTCAACTTGTGCACGATCTTGCCCTGGAAGATATCGTCGAACTCTTGTTTCGTGATCAGAGGCGACCTTTCAATCGAAATCTGGAGTTGTTGCATAGTGAGTGAGACACTGAAACGTGGTTTGACGGGAGCGTGACAGCTGCTGTTTATCGTTAATTCACTAATGGTACTAACGTATTAATGAGCGCGCAAAGCGCACACACACACGCCGATAATCAAATAGGCGTCGTGGCACGGACGAAGGGAGTAATCGATGGTACCGTGAGCCTTGACACCAAATATCACTGTATCAAGTTATCAATTCTACTCTGATGACTGATGGTCAGATGTTGAGACAACACACAGTACCTAAATTCAACAAAGTTAATTGACTGTTGGATTGGCAACCGCTCGATGAAGATACCCGACACGGGGCGCTCGTACATGGACAATGGGGGGCGTACGCGTGTGCCAGTGCGTCGACAGGGTGATCGCTTAAAATTTTTCCTTTTATTGTATTTCGTCATGTTAAGGATACGGATCATATTATAATTAGAGCTATTCATGTATCCACTTCCTCAGATTTCGTGCGTTACTCGAGAGACTGAGCTAAGCTTTATGCCTTACTATTCCCACACACTATACTTATAATATCATAAATATTTTCATGTTATTCTTACATTAACATGGATTATTCTCGGGGAGGAGGCTCGCTAATATTCACATCCTGCAATGATATCTAATCAGGTAACTTGACTCCAAATGACTAGGCACGCTTTCGTATTACACATATGATAACATGCAAACCCACACAAAATTATAATCATCCACTTCACAATGTCTGAAGTTTCATACCCAACTCATCATAACACAACCAACCCTTACGAGTCTCTCTTCGGGTACTCTCGCGGTGTCCGTAAAGGCCCATTCATCTTCATCTCTGGCACCACCTCCACTTCCACACCCGAACCCTCATCAGAGTCCCAAACGCCAGTTATCCTTTACCCTGACTCAGCATACGAGCAAGCCCTCCACATCTTCCGCACCATCATCCACTCCGTCGAATATCTCGGCGGAAAGCGCGAGGACATCAGCCGTATCAGGATGTTCGTGCGCGACGACGCCGATAGTAATGACATCGGAAGGGCATTGAAGGAATCCCTCAGTGATGTTGCACCTGCCGCCACAATGATTATCGGCGCTGCGTTCGTGAACCCAGCAATGAAGGTCGAAATCGAAGCAGATGCAGTTGTATTATGACCTCACATGGTGTACGCGCTCTATCTCAAATATTATTTGTTTGTGGCGGTTAGTTTAGCAGTGCTTACACGGCCCACCTTTCAGGGCTTGATGTGGTTATTAGGACTTGAGGTCTGCTTGTCAGCAATTCCGTATTATGACCCTTTCAAACTAAAGATCCTACGGACCGGTGAAAGCGATGATTAATGAATTAATGACCGATCAGTAATAAGTGGACAATGACCGGTGCCGACCAACTGTCATTAAGTCTTTCAACGGCGACAGGCAGAGCCCGGTGCTAACTGACTGTCACAGCGCTTCTCTACGGCCGGGCGCAGACTCTTATTTTGGAGTGTGTATTTTAACACCTTCGATTTTTAGTTGATGGCCACTGAACATAGACAGTTAAGCGCAAACGACAAGGTCGGACGAATTGCCTTCTCTAAGTCATGGGTTGAACCACACTCGTAGGGATATTCTATGAACAGACAGTGTCCCTTGAAAGCCATTACAGGACATCGCACATCCAGGCAATTATATCTAAGCGGCTAGATTTACATAGTTAATATACACTACACCCCAAAAACCTGAGTCCAAGGCTCGATTTTCATCCTCCTTGTCTCCAACAACCACCTCCCCAATCACTCATCATCCCTGCTAACAGAGTGCCCGCACTTTAATCAATACAATTAATGAACAATAGCCCTCGCCCGCCCCTTCCCTGGGCTATCCCCTGCACCCTCCTTCAACATTAACACGCAGATCCCTGCGAGCGCAAATACAACCACGGATGTGTAGACTGGAACAGCTCTACTGATCATGAGGAGAGTTCCACCTAGTAGTGGGGCGATCATTCCTCCGCTGCAAACACATACCGTAAGCATACAGTCAAATTGACAGATCATGGGAGAAGGGACGTACATCCTTGAGAGAGCTGAAGCGATTCCACACGCCGACCCGCGTACTACAGGAACAAAATCATCACACTAAGTTTAGTTTTCTAAAGATCAGACGGGAGCGTACCTTTCGTCCCAAATATCTCTGGTGTCCATCCATACAACACCGCCCACATCGTCTGTACACATATACATCAGTCAATCAAAATCAGAGATAGAAGGATGATGAACTGACAGTTGCACTCAAACTGATCCCAACTGTACTGATCCTCACCGCCCATGTCGACTCCACCAAGGCAAACAAAACACAAAACAGGGCAGTCGTAAATGTACTTGCGGCCAATGACCAGCGTCGACCGAGTGATGATTCAATGAGATACGCTCCAAGCTGTATTCCACATCGGATCGTGGCGAAAGGGAAGGAAGCAGGGAGGTAAACGTGAGTTGATGTTAAGTATATCCATTGAATTGCGAGAACGTACAATAGCACCAGGCGTTCCACCAATAGTAAAAATCATCACATCCCACAAATTCTGTTCCAGCGTCTTGGCCTCAGCAACCGATACTATCGCATCACTTCCAGATCCCGCTCCAATTTCCAGGAGTTTAGGAAGGAACA
The DNA here is from genome assembly GCA_015584085.1 of Macrolepiota fuliginosa MF-IS2. Classification (NCBI taxonomy): domain Eukaryota; kingdom Fungi; phylum Basidiomycota; class Agaricomycetes; order Agaricales; family Agaricaceae; genus Macrolepiota; species Macrolepiota fuliginosa. Next base: position 10,443 of record MU151140.1, on the reverse strand, counting down.
CGTTAAACATGGTAAACGCTATCAAAGACACTAATCAGTATTGTGCATTGGGCGCACGCCGAGTGACTCACCGAGTGACATCGAGAACCACGCAGCCCAAACCAATATCGTTGTCCTGAACCACTCCGGTTCGAGCACCATACTCATACGATCCCACCACGCGGCCAAAGGTTTCCTCACCCACCTCGGTAGGAGTCTGCACTTTCGTTCATACTCGTATACCGAGGATCTCCTGCTAGCCATACTTTGTCGACTTGACACCCTCCGTAGATCGTCATCAATAGAGTAGTGCGTAGAATGTCGATGTAATTGAGAGTTAAGGAGGCGTTGGCTGGTAGGCGAGGATGGGCGTGATGGCGTAGATTGTTTATCTTCTGAGATGGATGATTCGGGGTTCGTGACAGTCACGGAAGAAGATGTGAGTGTCATTTTAGCTGGAGGTGGATAAGAGTCTGGAATTGGTGACTTGAAGGAATGTCCTTCGAGATTCGTGGGTGTTTGTCCTGTTGCATCATATTGCGTCACGAGTGGTGGTCGCAGTGACTTGCCACCCTCAGAAGAGGTATTGCTATCTGCCGGACTCCCGGCGCTGACAGCCCCATCAACATCTCCGGCATCAAAAACGGTCGTCTCGTCGACACGTTTTGGAATGTCCACAGGGGCAGTAGAAGGTGGAGATGTTACGGGGGGGTGGTGGTCTGCGACGTCTTCCAATTCAATTTCCAAATCCGATCCGTTAAACTTGGAAATCATCTGGAGGGATTTAACTGCTTCCTGTGGCCTGCCAGCGTGGACGAGGTACCGAGGTGATTCGTGGAGGCGGAAGAAAACGATCCGAGCGAGGAACATCGAAAGCGTCTGTGTAAATGCATTCGTTAAGAGAGCCCAATTATTCAGATGCAGTCAGGTCTCCGTAGGGAGGGGAGGGGAGGGATTAGGGGCAGAGAGGAAGGTAGATATGGGGAGAGCCCCTATTCTGACCTTCGGCATTCTCAGAGCGAGAGAAGGCGCGAAGGAGAAAAGGGGGGAGGGAAGTGAGCGATCTATGTACGTACTATCGTTGCCAGAGTCATGAGAAGGTACTTCCACCCCCGGTTCTGAGTCTCTACGTCACACGCAGCCGCGAGCCCAGGTCCATCAATAAGGCCAGTACTGGAATTGGAGCAAGAGTTTCCGGGGAGGACCAGGAGGGCGACAAAAGCCGAGAGGACTGAGCCGAAGGAGAAAAAAACAGAAAGGGCGGTGACGAGGTATTGCTTCTCTTTCGGCATGTGTTCAAGGAGGAGAGTGCCGTCTGTGGGCATGGAACCCTAGAAGTGAATATACGTCAACATTTGTGTTAACACCGCGGAGCTCGATGTGATGGTTGGAGCGACACGTACACCAACCGCGCTACCCAGTAGGAACAACGCGAAACAGAGCATCCCGAAGCTGTTGGCGAAAGAGGCGAAGAAACCAAAGACTGCGGTGAAGAAGAGGGTCGCGTTGAAGGCTGCGCTACGGCCAAGTATATCGGAGCCTGTTGGACGTTAATGTGTGATTGAGTCAAGGGAAGTAGATAGGTGAATGAGTAGGCTATTAGATGCGTACATGTGCCCCAACCTACTGCCCCAAACATCATCCCTGCAAACATGGCAGATGATAAACTTCCAATGTAGCTGTCCGGTACTGCCAGAATCAAGGATTAGCGATAACATAGACTCGCAGAGAGACGCCCTGAGCGCACCAGAATAGTGTTGCTGAACTCGAGGTAAAATGATTGCCATGGCCTGAATCCACATCTACAAGAACATAAACACGAATTGGGTCTACGACGACGAGCTCAACGCACATTATCAGCCATCCAGCCTAAGAACAATGTCAGTCCGAGACAAAATCCAGGGGAACCCAGAGATTCGACGCACCAAAACCACATAACGATAGCAAAGCCCACTGATAGCTACCCATCCCAATACGATCTATCGTCTTGTCGAGCTATACACTTGTTACAATCGTCATGACACAGCAGCCAATTAGAACACGCACTGGAGTGCGCCCATCGTGGTCGGGGTCGTCTGAATCAACCAGGCGCTGCTGCTGCTCGACGTCGGGGTCGTCTGGGTAGTAATGACTGTCGGACATGACGGGGTCTGACCAAAAAACGGAGGCACGGGGAGTCAGGGACGCCATTTATTGGCGGGGTTATAAAGATGAGCAACTAGCGATGGTAGGAGTTGCAAATAGCGTAATTTGATGATTAAGAATGCTTCTATTTCCGTCTGTCACGCAATCCTGCCGCTGTCCAGCCGCCGAGTCACAAAGGCGCTGTAATCAATTCTGACACTGCTTCTGGATTCTCCTCGAGTCCTGGCGCGCTAGATCTCTCAGCAAAGTTGCTGCTGCACAGGGTCCGAGCAATGTTTTTCTGGATGGCGGCTGTGGGTTTCCATCACTGATGTCAACAGCTGTGACAGCCGCGTCACATTCATTTTATCACGCTTTCGTCCTCTTGTGCTTTCGCGATCCATGAGTCTTTCCTCTTTTCTCCTCAAGTCGACAAATAATGTCGACTCAGAGCTGGACGCACTCTTCAAGTCTCAGGTGCGTAGAAAATGTCTGTTTTTTCCTGCCTAAAATTGATGTCTTCATCAAGCCACCAATTCCCGTCCCGATCGCAACATCCACTCAACGACCCGAAACGCCATCCAAGAAAAGGAAACTAGACAGACAGACGGATGAAGTGCATGCTAAACGTCCAAAACCTGAAACCTCTGAGAAACGAGGTAACAAAGAGAGCAGTGTTAAAGCCTCGAAGAAATCGAAATCGAAACCCAAGGCTAAGGAACCTGCTAAGGAAGAAGACGAGGAAGACAACTCAGATCTCGAAGCTACTTATCTCCGGGAGAAAGATAACAAGGAAGTTGATGCTTCACCCACAAAAGATCAACTAGCTGAAGAAGTAGAAAGTGATGAAGGCGAGGACGATGAGGACCCTTCAAAACTCGTGCATGAATCACTAAAATCGCAGAGTAAATCGAAATCAAAACGTGGCCCAAAGCAAAAATATACCCCTCCTGACGAAACGTCAATACAGCGAGACCAGCGGACGATATTCATTGGTAACTTGTCGCTCGAAGTCGCTCAAAAACGAGTGCGTCTACTATTTTTATTAAATTAGTCTTACGACAGCCTAACTGGGTTCTACAGCCACTACAAAAACAACTCCAACGACACATCCTCTCCTTCATCCCCACCGCCAAAATCGAATCCATCCGATTCCGCTCCATACCATTCAGCGCACCCACAACAAACCTCCCAACCCCAACCGACGACTCTCCCTCCAAACCCACACCAACAACTCACAAAAACCCATCCCAGCGCACACACGACCGCACCCGCGCCAACGCCTGGCGTTCCACCAACGAAGGGGACGATGATGCGACAGTCAAGAAAGACGAAAAACAACACCTCAACCCAAACCAAAAAAAGAAAATCGCATTCATCAATCAGGAATTCCACAGTACTGCTGACACCGTACACGCCTACATCGTCTTCGCCCACCCTGTATCCCAAGATTCACGACCTAAAAACCTGCCACCACTGGAACCTGTGATGAATCCGTACGAGGCTGCTCGGGAGGCGGTCAAGACGGCCGATGAGACGGTATGGATGGAAAGGATGATCCGAGTAGATTTTGTTGGGAAGAACCGTGGTGTAACAGGGACTAAGCCTCAAGACAAGGGGGCAGATGACAACGAAGAAAGCGTGGAGACGTCGTTTGCTGATGCAGACCCAAAATTGACGCTTTTCGTTGGGAACCTAGATCTGGCGAGTAAGGAAGAGGACCTACGCGCCTTTTTCGAGAGTTTGATGAAAACCGAACGCGGGGAACCGCCAGAACCCGAGGACCAGGAGGAAAGCGGTGAAGAGGCGTTGAAGAAACCCAGGACCTGGGTAATGCATGTCAGGATCATCAGGGATAAGGATACACAGCTGGGCAAAGGATTTGGATATGTCCAGTTTACTGTACGTTTCCCTTTCCATGGACTAGACATCTTCATCTTCCTGACACATGAATTAGGATCGCGAATGCGTAGACGAACTCCTCACACTCGACGCCTCCCAACTCAAATTCGCAAAACGCAAACTCCGAATCCAACGCTGCAAAACCATCCCAGGAACCAAACTCCCCTCTTCCGTGAAACTCAACTCACAACCCCAAAAATTCAAAGACCAGTCAAAATCAAAATCCAACACCAACTCGGATAAAGCGACGAAATCCCAACGTGCTCCCCCAACCCCAATTATAGTCCCGAAAGGTGACCCAACTCTCGGACAAAAACTCGTCAACCTATCCAAAGAACAGCGCAAGAAAGCGAAAGCGGCCGACACGGACCGCGTCGCGCGCCGGTTGGCGAAGAAAAAGGCTCGGAACGCGATGGGCACTTCGAAAGATCGTGCTGAGGGAGAACAGGGGAACAAGAAGAGGGAACGCATGAGGAAAGGTGCTACTGGTGTGCTTGGCGGTAGCAAGGCACAGAGAGTAGATGGGAAGAAGAAAGGGAGGATTAGGAGTGAGAAGAGTTTGGAGAAGCGGAACCTGAAGAAATAATTGGAGACGGTTTATGATACTGGCCGCCTCTGTATTGTAACAGTGGTGAGAACAACTTGGTTTTTCAAAATCCCTACTTGCGATCAATGGCGAGCAAGGTCCGAATGGATGATCTGCGCAGGTGGGCGTTTTAATCGCAGCGCCTGGACCGAACAACGATCGTTCATATACAAGACTTTCCACGCCAACTCCGATGAGCTTGACGTGAACACGAGACATAACCTAGAGGTTAGCGTAACATTTTTCATTACGAGTTAACGAACTCGAAGAACGAACCAATCTCACACTGGCTCTCCACGCCCACCCCTATCCTCCAAGAGGTTCCTCCTGCTGGCCATCGGGAGTACCAGAGGGTCATCAAGAAGGCAGGCGAAAGGAACCATGTTCAACGGGCTTCACGGCTTACACTTGATGCACCTTGCCTCTTTAACCGCCCTTCGTTTACCCCGTGTTCCTGACAATGTATCATTCTTCGATCCCTCTGGATCAAAATAACTGACAGTTCTGTTCCACCCCATGGCAGCTTCTTCGTGCGAGAATACATAGATAACAGCCTGAAGTACCCGCCTACTTTGTGCTTAGGGTTGTCTCCACACCATTTAATGCAGACATAGAGAATGAACCCGAAAGAGACTGAGGTCGCGTCTGTCAGGGAGCCGAAGAGCGTAAAGTATTGCTGCGCATTGGTTCCACCGCTTTACGCTTATGGAAAGCTCGCAATAGTCAACTGCGGTCAGATCGTGCCGGTCGTGCAGACATGAGAATCGTGTCCGGGTTTCTTCAGGATGCATCGGATGGATCAACTGATCCGACCAGCATAGTAATCGCTTACGGAAAGGTGGGGTTCCTTTTCCGACTCGGTCGACTATCACCCAAAGGCGAAGGGAGTAGAAGAGAGAAAACAACACGTCCTTGTTCGTCTGGAATAAGGTTAGTTAGTCTCCCTCGTGCCTGGGCCTGGAACCTGGCGTCTATTTCTATTTGCCACTGTCGATTTCTCCCCGAAGATAATCTGACCAAATTCTTCATTCGTATTTGCAACCACCGTAGTATCAATTTGACCCTCACCCCCAAGGCCATTCAGAGCGTTAAATAAACCTGCCTCCATTTGACATCAGTTGACCTAAAGGAAAGACGATACATTACCCGGACAAATGAAACAGACAAGCATAATGATCTAGATCGTCGGGTTATATTAGAGGCCTTTCGGTCTCCCATAGATCCGCACAGAAATTGGATGCTTTCCCATTTCAGTAATCGTCGTCCTTCGTTGCAGCTGCTGCCTTGCCTGGCTGCTTTGGTCGAAGATCAGGCGTTCCGATTTCCCGCTCCGAACTTCGGATATTACAAGGAAAGTGACGGTTATTTTTAGGGGTCCATTGATGGCGGGAATGTCGTGACCACTGGGCATGGATGGTGTGGGGGTAGCACCGACGGTTCCTGTGTTTGGCTTCTTCTGAGGGGTGGGGTAAGTGGCAGGTGGTAACTCAAAAAACTTCTGATTTGAAGGAATTTTCTGTAAATGGGTCTTTTCTTCCAATATTCCTAGGGCAGACGCGCAATCCGCGTCACCAAGTGTTCCCCCTCTTCTGGATACATCTGCGTTTCCTAATATTCTGACGAGCTCAACTTGTTTCCGGAACCTCATTCTTTAGCTCAAATATATTACTCGAGTTCAAACAAAGTGTTACGCGAGTACAATGTGAAGCAACTGGAGATGGGACAGGTTCTCCAAGATTCGGAGGAACCAGTTGAGAGGAGAAGCGAATATATTTCAATGGAGTATTGCATGGATTATTAGCCCGATTCGTATACGTCATTTGGTTCCAAGGTACCTCGACATAGCCCTGGAGACACAAAAAAAAGGATATCTTTGGGCAGAGAGATTGAAAACGATAGTTAATAGAGAGAGGTTGTTGGGTGGGTATGCATTGGGACTTGATGACAAAAGCAAACTGGAATAACAAAGGTAGTCTAGAATATACTAGGCGTTAGGTTAATGGGCTCTAAAATACCGAGAAACGCACACACCAAGGACCACAGTAAGAATGCCACTACACCCCTGCCAGCTGACAGTTGTAGGTAGAATCAGTGGTAGAATATGTTAGACGTAGTACTATGAAATGGGGTACAGTAGCGATGCCGGTACGAACGGCGGCGGTAGGGGTAGGAGCGGAGTGAAAGAAAGAAAGAATGCTAGTACGAGAGGATATAGGGGGTCCTAGAAATTGCCGCGAAACTGTCAGTAAATGAACCCGAAAAAGAAGAGCATTTAGTTGATTTAGTTGTGAGGAATCCATATGGTTCCACTCGATATGGGGTGCTAGCCATAGTTTGTCGTGAATGGACTGGATTCCATGGGATTCAATCTTTGGCCTTGTTTGGTCATCACATCGTTTGCATTCAATCGAGTTCGTTTGTCCGAGTCCATTTAGGTTCATTCAGATTAGCTGGGTTTCTCACTGGGACTCAAGATGATCTCCAAACGGGGATGATAATTATATTAATCACGGTTTCTGTGACATGCATCGAACAAGGAATGAGCACGGAAGGGATATCCTCTGCGTATATCGTTAGCAACTGAGTCGGCAAATAAATAATGCGGGTGTTACACTGAATCTCTACCGAGTGTTGAATGTTGATAAAAAACCTCCTCCATATACTATACATGGCAAGGTGTTCACAATACTCTTTCGATAAAGCGCCTCCCCTCACTGTCTCAGTGTATATGTACGGGTTTAAATTCAACAGTGCAGCTGGCGAGGGACGAGCCGGGGGTGGATTCTTCACGGGCACATCTTCGTTTGCCAACTCACCTCACCTCGCGTACTCCCAACGCCGCCCTGGCTGTTCGGACACTGTTCTCGACTACGGATTAATTACTTACCACTGGTTTTCAAAATTTCCCCACCCACCATTGCCCACGAATGAACACGTGGTGAGGCAATCGGATGGAGTAAACGACGAGCCACCCGTCTGTGCCGTCTGTGTTTCCCCTTCGCTTCACAAGCCCGGCCCCTGGCGGCCCTTAGGCCACCGATTTCCCAGAACCCGTCCACACACGTTCATTCCCTCATTCGTTATATGTTACTATCAGTATCTTGCTTGTCACGATCAACACAAGATCTTTACTATCAACTTGGGAGATCCGAAGGCTCTAGAAGCTACTAACCTAAAGCTGCATCGAGTTAAGTTGATTTATTCTTGGTAGTGGCCATCTACCCTTTCCAGCGTGTACGTAAAGCTAGTCATCTTTTGCTGCTCTTCCTATCATTACTACAAGGCCAATAAAATATCATCGTGTCACCATTGCGCGGATATATAAGTGCAAGGCTGCCTGACCGGCCTCCGTTCCGGCTCCCTCATCAACAACTTTACGCATCTCCCCTATTTATTACCCGACCATGGTGGCCCAGAAAGCACGAATACTCAAGGGCGTTTGCTTCACGGCATCGGACTACCTTTGTCCTGGGGGATTTTCTGACATATACCGTGGCAAATGGTTTCAAGAGCCCCGTGGCAAACCAACCCGCGTAGGGCTTTAATTTACACCTCCACCCAGGCGAGGACTAACTCTGAAGTTCTCAGGTGGCTATCAAGGTCCCCCGCGTACGTATGCGGGAAGACAGAGAGGCAGTTGAGCGCGTCCGCAAGGTTAGACATATTTCTTTTCAAGTCGGCTTTCGGAATCGTCGCTGACTCGGATGTCCCGCTCAATTTCGATGTATACAGCATGCGCTGTACGAGTCAGCGCTGTGCTCACAGCTGCACCACCCAAATCTAATGCCACTATTCGGCGTGTTCTTCAACCCGAACGAGCAAGGTCACCCTTGCCTTGTGATGCCTTATTGCGAGGAGGGAGATCTATTTCGTTACGTAGCCCAGATACGAACCCGACCTCGAGCCCGAGTAAATATACTAGAACTTGTAAGATCTATACTCTTATCTCTACTACTCATCACCGATTGCTACAATCTCGTCCCTAGATATGTGGGCCTGCAGCAGGTCTGGAATACCTGCATGATTTCAAGCCACATCCTATTATACATGGGGACATCAAAGCCGTAAGTCGAGGTAACTTCCACATCATCTCCGTTCCATCATGATGACCATCCACAGCATAACATGCTTCTCGACAATGGGGTTGTTCGAATTGCTGATTTTGGAACGTCGAAGACGCTCAGTATTCCACTTCGCACAGGCTCTGGGTCTCAGATAACTGGGTCATACCGGTGGATGTCACCAGAACTTTATCCCGACAATAACCCTGGAACTACCACTGCTTCCGATGTGTGGGCATTTGGAATGATGATACTTGAGGTGGGTGTGCACTGCTCCTTGTTCCGCATGTGCCTGTGATCATTATCTTCCAAAGGTCTTCACGGGAGGGTATCCTTACAATCACTTGAAGACTTATTGGGAAGTGGCCGTGGAGATCACTAAGGGCCAGCTGCCGCCACAACCTCCCGAAATCAATAACGTCACGTGGGCAATACTGAAGTCATGTTTCTCGGCTGATCCCATGAAGCGTCCTCGTGCGGAGACGGTGTCCATTGCTCTGAATGTCATGCTCGCCGTTGGACGGGTTACTCCAGAGGCCCTCGATAACTTCATGGATCAAATGCATCCTTTGCGACACGAGGTTTCGATGTCCCGAAATTTTCCCTGCTCCTGGCCCGGGTGCAAGGCGCAATTCGACACACTCAAAGCTCTCAGGCCGCATCTAGTTCCGCACTGGTACCAGTGGGCCGATGGACAAGTGTGAGGTTGATAGACGCTGGGCGATGAATTAGGCGCTATGATGTCCCTTCCTGTTCTTTAGCATCTTGTCTTCCTGTTATTTATGGCTTTTGACAGCTTTGTCTTCTCGACTGGTCTCAATAGACTGTTGGACGCTGAGCGATAGACTCTCCCATTAAAAGCCCAGGCGTGAGAGCGACACTCAATTCACTGCCCGGTTGTGAGCAAGTTCTTATCTGGCACTAACCACCAGGCGTACACTAGGTAATGGCCGGAGTTCGAGATTGATTTGAGAAATGGGTCAAAGGATTTGAGGCTGAGATCAAGAACAGGACTGGCATTGCTAGTAGTACGTAATTCTGAACAATGAAAGTGCATACTATCATATGATAACTTACGAGATAGTCTGTCGCATGAGTCCCTCACTACTTATCCACTAAACTGACCACCATCGGCAACGAAGGATGAGTGGCATCATTTCCCTCAACGACGGGGACAGCTATTCCGGGCATTTTCCACTTGATCTTCTTCCCAGAGTCCTCGAATTTGAAAGAGGCGAGGAGAACAGCGAGGACTACCTCTGTAGCAATAGAATCAAATGAGCAACGCATTAAAAGAGGCGACACCGCATCACAAAAGGGGACATACTCATCTCCAGTTGGGAAAATTTGAATCCTCTGATTTTCGTTGTCAGCGTTCGAATGCTTCAAAAATCGGCAACTTACATGCAGGCGCGACCCCCGCCCAAGAATGTCATCCTACGGAACATTGTCATGCTTAACCTTCGTATCCACAATGAGAAGAACAAGAGTACTCGCAAATGGGAATATATTCCGGGTATATGAGCCTCAATTACCTTCTCCGGTAACGGCTTCAACCACCGCTCTGGCTTCCATTCACGCGCATCCTCACCCCACATGTCTGGGTTAATATTTGCACCAAGAACTGACAAGAGAAGGGTTGTGCCATTAGGGACGAAGAGTTCCGAGACTTCGGTACCAGTGGTCGTCTTGATTGGTTTAGATAATGGGAGGATCATGTCTTTTCGGGCACTGCGAGTAATGAAGATTCACCCGTCATCTTCAAGCATAGGAGAAGGATTCAGGTGGACT
>MU151139.1:57667-89305 GCA_015584085.1 Macrolepiota fuliginosa MF-IS2 | reverse complement strand
TGGTGAGGCACTGGGATAACTAGTACTATTCAACGCCGCTCACGCAATATGCTGGATTGTAATAGGCTCTCGACAATAATCCACGTATCAACAGTTGCGTGCCTTTCTCAAAATTTATTGTGATCGGATTTCTTGACATGATTTATAGTACACCTTGTTGGATGGGACCTATATCGCTCTCAGCATTTATCTAATGCGTGGACGAGGTGGGCATAGATGCCAGGCTACCAACCTTAAATATGTGGCTCATTTCATCTACCAGTTTACGTGATTGCCCTGTTGGCTGTGTGAGTCCCAGCCCTCCATCCTGAAAATAGCTTCTGACATATCACAGAATCAACGACCGGAGGCGATGCCAGGAAGTTATTCAGAAACCTATTTCGTTGAGGCTAATGACCTCGCAGAAAGGAACGGAGACCAGCTCTTCACAGTTCTGGAGAAGTATGGTGGAAGGGTTGAATTCTGACAATGTTGATACAAGGAGTTAAGTTCCCCTCCCCTCGTCGAGAACCGGATAATCCAAGTCTTGAAAATATTCTTTCACGACTTTGTTTTGTATTGTGGTACTATTGTTAATCGAACTGGTTTGCGCATTTGACCACCGCATGTCCATCCGATAGTTCCACACCGCTCGTCATGTATTCTAAATATCATTGCCAGTTATCTAACTTCATTTTGGGAAACAATCGTTAAGAACGAGTCTTCCTTCACTTCATTAGAGGTCCACGCGCGCCATTTTTGCTCAAACCCAACCCAACTCTTGCCCCGAATGTGTGGCAGGTACATATTAGCTATTACCAAAAATCAGGCTTGAAGGCCCGACCAAGTGATTGAGAGACAGGGCTCTTCACGAAGATAAACGTACCAACGTCATCGCTTGATATGAGATACAGCGTGCTAGTTCTTTCAGCTTCCCTAGTATTTCGGTAACTACCTCATCGTTCCCTCCATGTGTTGTAGTCCGGCGCTAACATCTAAAGAACATGACAATAGGAGGTAGTTACGCTCGAATTCGCATTCTTAATTCGCAGTGAACTGGGTTCAGGGGGCGGAATGCATTGTGGAATTTCTCCTTGTCGAGTTTACGGGATAAAACTATCAACAGAACAGCGACGTAAAAAATACTCCAGGAGTTGGACTGTTGGTACAGAGCAAGTGGGACATAGCGGACCAGAATCGACAACGGAAACGGTAGTGAGGACCGCGATATTATATAGGAGGAAAGCACCAGGCAACCAATGAAAAGTACATAAGCAATGTGAGGGCACAGCTACCTCTCAGAAGTCAATAGCCGGAGGAGGTTTCCGGTAACTCATAGCCCTCTTCCTCTCCTGCTCCGATTTCCCCAACATCATAGATCTATCCCATCCGGCATAGCCTCTCCTCGTACTCCACACCCTGTTTGGATCCTCCAGTCCAGAAACACCACGAGTAGCACCACCATGAGCGTGCCACGAAGCCTGCATAGTCGTAGTAGACCTCTTCGTCGCCGAACCACCAAATCCAAAACCTTCGAATGGGCTCGTACCGTGTTCCTCAGGGCTCTCCACAATAACACATAACTGCTTCTGTGGCGAGTCCTTGGGGATAGACGAGGCGGAAATAGTGGGGGGAGAAGGAGGCATTGGGGATTTGGGCTTCTCCAACTTCTGTTTCTCCTGGCGCTTAGCGCGATGCGGAGTCAAAGTGCCCATCGAATCACGAGCGCCTACGATCTTGCCAGCGCTGGCCTTCTTGGGACGGGGCACAGCTGTACCAGCTACTGCGATAGGATCAAGGCCAAACGAAACGACATCTGATTCATCTTCGAGCCCCGAGTCATCCGGTTTCTGATAAGGGCTCGGGAATACGAGATGAACAGGAACTTCTTCTCCCAGCATCTTTCGAAGCCTATCCATCTTTTGTCGGCGAGAGGTGGAAGGTGATGGGACATTTAATGAAGGTTCAGAAATGGAATCACGGGATTGGGTGGAGGTAGAATGGCGGGCGGGGCGAAGCGTGAATCTCATGTCGCTCGGGGAGTTTGTCGTGGATACGGAGTCGAAAGAAGTAGACCGTGTGTGAGAATTAAGGAGATTGAACTTCGCAGAAGTTCTAGGTGGAGAAGAAGTATGTGATGAAGAGGAGCTGATGGGAGATGGAGGTGAAACGGCCAGCCGAAGGAGGGGAGCTTGAATGCTTGTAGATTCAGTATTGTTTAGCCGTCCTGAAGAAGACTTGCGAAGAGAGTTTTGTCGTGAAGGTGAAGGCGTCGAGGGTCTGCTGTCAGGCGAGGCACATGCGGCGTACGGATGAACGGAATAGAAGGGCGTTGTTGAATAAGACGTCGAGGAATAAGAGTCAGAGGAAGAGTCAGACAAGACTGGCGAAGAGGTCTCGTTGCGGGATGGAAGCTGAATATATACAGGCCCTGTAAAACAAAAGATTGACTGGTTAGTCTATGACTAGCAAGAGCCGGAATAATGACAGTTGGTAGTGGGAGAAAAAAAAGGTACGTACCGAGAATACTAACAACGTCCGTGTCTAATAGGTGTGGAGTAGCGCCGAGGATATGGCCAAGCTTCTTCGTCGACTTCCGTAACTGGGTGCGTTGCTCCGGTGTCAAAGTATTAGTGGTAGGAGGTGGCGGCGGGAAGACAACGGAGTTAGTAGTCGTAGGAGGCAGAGATACGAGGGACGCCATAGTGGTCCAAGTACCGCTGGGCTGGCGGTAGAGATGGCCGGAGAGAAGAAGGATTAACCGAAATTATCGCCAACGCCCGCAGGGTAAGGCAAGCCTATGAAAGGAGTCGTAGATGAAGAAGTTGAGAAGGTCCACAGGAATGAAATCGCACTAAAGGCGTTCCTTCGTTGGGAGTGCGTAACCAGGTCGTCAGGGAATGGGGGTGCGGATAGACTATGGCGCTAGGAGACTCCAGAGACCTAACGTCGACGAAGCGGTGGCAAGCCGTAGTGACTCCCACAAACTTGAAGGGTGTGTCGATATACATATCCCCCAGAACAAAAAGGAGTTTGGGCGTCAAGAAGCTGATAGGTCGGATCATACGGCCTGCCAGGCAATTGTTGACCTTGAGGTTACATTCTTGTGCCAGGAGCTTCAATTGTCTTCCGGAAGCGACCTGGCCGAAAGACAATAAGAGTAGTAGGGTCAAAGAAAGGGACAAGTGACGGATGTGGAAACGATATCCACGTGCTCGCGTACCACACTAAGGATAAATGTCACATATCATTCTAACGAACACAAGCGTGTAATATGGTATACTACATAGGAGGGAAGAGCCTCACTATAAAATGAGCCCTGATATAAACTACTGTAAAATTATACAAAGAGTATGTTAATTAATGGAATCCAAACATCTTTCCGATTACATCCTGCACTCCTTCCAAACGACCTATGTCATGTCCACCAGCATGTGTCTTGAGCATCACGACTCGGCGCTCATTCTCCTTCTGATCGACGAATTCTTCCAAAGTTCCGAATCTGTTAATCGCTGTCGTTTTGACAATGGTGTTCCGTTGCTGCGCCCTGAGTTCTTGTTTGGCTGGGTATTCGTCCCAATCATGGCTCGACATGGAAATTTCTGGCTGGCTCAGGACAGGGGGGAGGTACGGATCAAGGAATGCATCAAACAAGCTACTGGTGTGCGTGTGCGATATATCCCAGTCATTCTCCCCATGGGCTAGGAGAACCGATGTCTTGATATGAGGAACGAGAGCGAGGGAATCAAATCGATGCTTAAGCGACCACGTTAATAAACCTAGAAGCGGTAACCAAATGTCAGCGCCTATTTGAGAGGTCCGCGACATTTATAGATTGTACTTACGCGGAGCGAGTGGTATCGCAGAAAGGGGCTTCAACAGTGGCAAGAAGCCAAACAGGTAATACTGATCCATTAATGTGCGGAGGGAGGAGAAGGCGGACATCAAGACGAGACCTCTCGGCTCAATGCCGTCGCTAGCGAGATTAGCGGCGAGCAAGCTGGCGATCGCAGTTCCTAAACTGTGCCCCACAATTAAAACGTCGCGAGGCTTTGCTCCCTGGAGCATGAGGTAATCCCACGCTGCTCGAGCATCTCTCGCCACGCCTTCTACTGATGGATGTCCAGCACTGTCTCCGAAGCCGCGATAGTCAACAGCGAAGAGGTTTGCGTCCAAACGCGCAGTGAGGCCAGTGTATACTGTTATACGAAGGGGGAGGGCGCGTGATCCGGTGTTTCCATGAAGAAAAAGGATAGTGGGTCTGATATTAAGTGCAGAGGGTATCTTGATATACGGTTGGTTTTGTGAGGGTGAAAGGAGAGGTGTCTTTTGATGAATGGATTCGGCAAAGATAAACCATGCGCCAAGGGTGGTATTGTCAGAGCTCTGAAGCTTCATGTTGACTGCCTTCCCCGCTAAATTACTCATTAGTCGGGTAAACTATAATCTCAGCAACTGCAAACTCACGAGCTAGACCATGGTCCTCAGGACGCTCAAACGTGCTATGGCCGACGGTGTGGACATGGTGCGCATATGTGATGCTTTATGACAGGTAGCAAAACGCAATGAGCACTGGGCGGTACGATGGACACGTAACAAGAACTCACTATGTCTGGACTATCGGAACCATCACCAGAGAGACCACAACGAAATACGACAGTGCCAACCCGAAGAGGCCAGCGACGAAGAGCCTAGAGAGACCCCGCTGTAGGGAATTCGGGTGCTTTGACATGATGGAAGGTGAAAGAAAGTATGGATGGTCAGACCAATTTAAGTTCCTGAGATATGTGAACCATGGAGATCAATCTAGTCTAGTGATCGTTGCTGCGGCACAAGAGCAGAAGTGCACTGAGATGCACCGCAATCTGTTTGGCGTGCTTCATGTTGACGTGTCGGACCTTGCAACCAAACCAAACAAACCATTTGAGCCTTTCTGTCAACTTTGATAATTCAATTTATACCACTGGCCACACTCGTAGGCGTTTAATATCGATGTTGATATATCATAGCTGACGAGCTTCAGGATTTCCTTGTACAAAAAACATTTGCCAGTCGTCATCATTTTCGAACTGTCGTACATCAATTCATCAAGGAAAGTGCCGGGGTCTTGCTCCTCAGTCAAGACGTAAGAGAGCATGAGTACTCATTGGCTCCATGAGTGGAGTAGCCAGATGTCATCTAGTACAAATGAGGAGATGCTATTTGAACAACAAGTTCAAGCCAGAAGAAATAAAGATAATCCGATAATAAGTAATTAATACAACAAAGGGCGAAAATAACAATAAAACCAGGTGTCACCGATACTGCAACACACTAACATAAGAACGATCGAATTCAGGATCGTTGAACGCCCCACCAGGGCAGAACTCGCCCTCTCCATCCAAGTCCATCTCCCCATCCTCGTCCTCGAGCTCGAGCGCATAGACATCGAGATGCTTCAATGGTACCGCGCCACTATCTCGTCTCGAGTTATTTACAAATGCAATGACACGTTGACAGTGGGGAGCGCGATCTGGATCGACATTTTTCAGGGAAAGATGTTCGAGGCGGGGGCAAGGGCAGATGATAGAGTCATTGGCGGTGTTCAGGGATGATGGGACAAGGGCAGGAATAGCTTCCTCCAAGTCCATGTTCGATAAAGATAAATGTTGGAGATGCTGTAACGAGTTGAGGAAAGCATTGAGGGGGCGCTTCCGAGTCTGGACAGACGATAGAGAGAGGGAAGTAAGGGAAGGGAACATAGCACGAGTGGAATCCCCCTTTTGCTCAAACTCGCAAAAGTTTCCGGTCCCGAGATAAGCCAAAATGGGACCAGCATCCACCTCCTCAGGATCAGCGACATGTGTCGCATCTTCAAGTGTGAATACTCGTGTATCGGGTGCATTCAACATTTCGAGGACGGTCTGACATTCAAACACGTCGCGATAACCGAGCGTCAAGTTCTGAAGCTTGGGAAGAGATACAGGCGGGCAATCGTAATGAACGAGCGTTGCATCGTCGTCGAGATCTGTGACCAACGGGCCTGAACCCGAAATGGTCAGCGCCTCTAGTTGACGACTTGACGCTAGAATCTGATGGAATTCTTCTGGGGATGGGCGCACGTCGCGGCAGTGATAATCAAGCTCCAAGGACGCGAGACTAGCGTTAGTGCGCTGTGACAATATTTGTCCAAGCACAGACCATTCTACATGAACGCCCTGGAGCTTTAAGTGACGGAGACTGGGAAGAAGATCGCCAAGCTTCTGAGGGGTGGCGGTGTGCTCGTCGATACTGAAGAGGTGTTTTCCTCTCATGGTTTTTGGGTAGAAGTCGGGAGAGTAGCTGGCATATTCGTTGCAGCGGGATAGAGTGAGGGATTCAAGCCGTGGTGCGCCATGGGTCATGAGGAAAGGGTTGATCCGGTCGAGAGCAACGAACATTGGAGCCCAAACATCCGTGAGGATTTCAAGGGATCGCCACCGGTGAATATAAGGTAGAAGGAAGCTCATGACTCCCAGCATGTGATGACCAGAAAATGGGGGAGAATATACATCAGATTCGCAGTGAAATGGCGTGCTGGACAGTGGAGGTCAGCAAGGAATTATATCGACAAGGTCATTGAAAAGCACGTACTCGGGTTCACAGGTTGTGAAGCTCCAAGAGGGGTCTCGGGCGTCGATGAGAATGTCAAGGGGGTACATTTGGGAGCGGGCGAGGAAAATGTTGAGGAACGAAGTGTCGAGATAACTTTGGCCGTAACAATCGTCCATAATCATCTCTTGCGTTATACACAGGCTCGTCCATAACGCAGGGGCGCTGAGAGCAACATGCCTCCAATGCCGGCTAACGCAGGAAACAGCAACGGGGACCTTGACTGAGGCCGTGTCGAAGGCAGGTCGATACCGCGAATACTGGCTAAAAGAGCTATCCTCTTCTCCATGTGTAGCCAACGCAAATATATGCGTAAGGAGCTCGACCGGCAAGCAATGAATCGTCGATGTCGAATAACCCATAGGAAACGATACTAGGGGAGATCGACAGAGAGCAGGAGAGGGAGAGGTGGGATATCGGCCAGCTACGGCAACGGCACATGGTATAAGTAGGTGCTTGCTTTTTGTCTTGCAGCGTATCCTAGAACAAAAAGAAACCGGATGACGCAGATTACCCGATCCCATATCGGGCTTTCAGGTTCTCCCCACTGAGGACTCGTTATTGTTGCCAGAGACCAGAAACCGTGTGACTTTCTGAAGAAGCCAGCCACAATAGGCCAAGCGTAGGGAAATTCGACAAGGGGAAACTCTAATTGTCCGGCTGAAATAAGGGTGCGGATATTGTGGATTTTGTAATCGCGTCGGCGGAGGTTGGGGCGGCGGCAAAATCATCAATAAATGCGAGAGCCTGACCATATATATGAGCCATTTCGATAATGAAATGGACAGAGTGAAAGGAGTGTCCATTCCAGTCCACTTTTCGGTTTGATGAGGTCCAACGACAAAGGGATGTACCAAAATTGGACGTCACAATCAATTTCACTCACGTGGCTCACAACCACGACAGTTCAGGGAAGCATCCGAACAAAGCTGCAACGTCAAAAAATATTAATCAGAGGCGAATGAGAGGCGAAGCCGCACACAGCTGTCCTGACAACAATATGTATGCGTTGCTATTCTCCGAGAGAAATTTGTATCCGGCATCAATTCAATGGTCTTCTCGGCTTTACTTTGTTGCCTCACATTCACGAAATCCATTTTATGTTCTGACACAGACTATCACGAGAAACCCATGTACGTAGGATAATGCGCGCTCTTCGCCCCGCGGTGAGTCAATGACAACGCCAAAAAAAATCCGCTTACCAGAAACCGCAAGGTAGCTTTAGGTGATCCCGACATACAGGGCTCCCCGCACATGCACACCAGAGGGTCCAAAGATCTGATTCAGTATGGCAACACCTAGTGCAACAGAATATGACTACATTTGACATGTTGACACTGAACAGCAAGTTACAGAACTACATATCCACTAAATTAGATTGTTACTGAAACGAAAGGGCAACAGAATTACGCGGGTGTATTACAAAGAAGGAAACGATAAACGACAAAGCAGTAGTCCGTGAGACAAGAAAGCACATATATCCAAGATAAGATATCAAGCAGGGCTGTCACTATGGCGAGGTCGTTAATCCGTTCATTTTCATAAACACAGGGCTCGTATATCCCGGCGCACTGGAATTAATCACGTTCCCACTGGTGCTTTGTCGATCGCCAGCCGACGGGGGTGGCTGTTGGACCCTTTGCGATCCCGGTGGCTGTTGCTGATGCTGGGCAGGTCCGCCAGATAAATTAAAATCCGTTGAAAAAAGATGGTTAACGTCGACACTTCCGTCATTAAAGAGGGCCATCATATCATGTGACATATACATCTGTGAATCCTCCCGAATCATGTCCATCCCCATACCCCCTGATGAATCAAGGAAATTAGAGGATGGATCTTGTGGCGGATGGCTTACGCCATTATACTGTGATGGTGATGGCATCTGAGTTGTCCCTGTACCCGACGATGACGGGGGAGCAGTCGAAAATGATGGGGCAGGTTTTGAAGGTTCGGCATTGAAGAATTCGGAAGGTGAAAAGGCTTCGGGACTGCTGTGGTGGGAAGGGGAATCGGCGCTGTGAGTGGATCGTGGTGCAGATGGTGCTTTTTTGCGAATGGGTCGTATCCAGGCGGGGCGTGAGGATGGTGCTGCGGGGTTATCTTCTCTCGTGCCGTTCGTGGGATCCAGGGGTATTTGCGTAACTGCCCAGCGGGATGGTGAGTGTTACTGAGTGTACGCATAGCTGCATTAACATAAATACTCACGCCGGCAAAATTCCTCCATGAGGTCACCTGAACGGAGACCACAAACATAACGACCACTGAACCTTCGCAGCAGGCCAATACAGGATCTAAGTGCATCCAAACCAGGTGGTATCAAGTGTTGCAGTGCTTCTGTCTTGCAACAGAGTAGAACGGCAACGAGTGTACGACCTGCCTGAGTCAGTTGGTGTATCACATGGACACCGTCTAATGAGACAAAATTAACAGGCATCGTAAAAATAGAACAGCAGGCAACGTACAGTAGGTCATGAGGCCCTTCTTTGCAATGTTAACGTGTGCAGCAACAATCTGCAGAGCAGCATTATGTGCTGCAACGAGGGCTTCCTTCTCCGCATCCGTCTGTTCCTCCTCATGAGGCCCACTCGTCCGCTCGGCAACATACTCAGAGAATCGATGTCGATATATTAGTAATCGCACAAATTGCTCAGCGCAATGGAGTCGCTCCGCCTGCGTTACCCGAATTGTATCTTCGCTAGCCAGCGTCTCTGGGGAGTGTGCCCAATAAGCAGGAATATTTTGCTGAATTTCATCCAATAGCGCCTCCTCCTCTCGCATATGCTTGAACTTCCGAACACCATGAAGGACGGTTGTTGCGCGCAGCATGAACGAATTTGAGTCATCAGATTGCCGGGTTGGGGGAACATCTAGAACCGATTCAAGTACGACCATGATCCGCAATGAGACGATGAATGCGCTTAGTCTACATTCTGTGCCGGGCGGTGGCGTCCCGATTGCTTCCCTTGTAATGAATTCGTCGTCCACGGGAGAGGGCTCAGCAACATCGCAATCTCTCAGGCGAAGCATCGAAGGTCGTCCAAAATGGGCCCCTAATTGTTTGTCCCAAATGTAGACACACCAAAATGTGCGTTTCCGGACCTCGTCTTCGATGGGATCGAAAAGGTCGTATGTATCCGCTGAGCGATGGAGACCTGCGTCTGTGCACATAGTGATGGCCTCGGCAAGCAGTGCTGCAGCTCGGGAGATGCGGCCAAGACCAACAGCAAAAACAGCGGCGATGAGATTTGCTTGGATATTGTATAGAGTAGGTCTGTCTGCGATAGGGAGCGTCCGGAGCCGGTTGAAGAGTTCGAACCAATGAACGCCGGCGGATATACTATCATTAGGATCACCCCGCACACGAGGATCATCCATGTGGCGTGAGGCGAGGCAACAAATAGCGACAATAAAAGCAGCGAATCCCGGTTCTCCCCATTTTTGTGGATTTCCGTAGTCCTGTGAAACGGGGAGAGGTCATCACCGTGAGATCGAAGTCGAGTCAAATTTCGATAGTGGATACTTACAGCCAAAAATGTGGGAACGTGGAGGAAGGGAAGGATATAATATGACGTCGATAGATAGCATTGCACCAAGCTATCGATGATTTTGAGTATGCGCAGCCAACACGAGGAATATGATAATTACCTATCCATGAGTTCTGGGATAATGTACGAGGTGATAGCTTTCCATAAAGTTTGTGGGTTCATGTCAGTGCGGCGTAGTGATCGATTCGGAAACCATTCTGGGATTGTGGCGTTGGCCGACTTATCACCAGGGTTGGAGGAAGATATTGACTCGGAGCGGGAGCGATGGTCCGTGGTTCTTCGATTGTTTGGGGGTGTATGGCGTTCGACTAGGAGATCGAGGACAGGAAAGCCAGATGTTTCACCCTGCCATCTCGTGTACCCTTCGTCGTCAAAATATAGATATGATGCCGTTAAAGACATCCTTGAAGTTGCTTCAGCCAGTTGATCCGTGTTCTGAACTTGACCTTGTGGCCCGCACGGACCACCAAAGAAAGATCCGAAGGATGTTTGTGGACTCTGCTGCCGGTCGTCCAGCTTGGGGTCGCGCGTAAAGTGCGTCGAAGGGTTCATTAGAGGGAAAACATGAAGGGAGGGTGGAGGAACGCCGTGAGGTATCCCCGCAGGATACATGAATGGAGCAATCGGGCTGGAAGGGGATTCCGTGGAGTTGTGTGATACAGAGTTCTGCGGTAGGACGCCCCCAGCAGCGAAAACAGCTGGAGGAATGGCCTGAATGAGAGTTTCGAGGTGGTGCATGCGATCCTCCAGGGTCGCGGTGCGCCTAATAATGTGGGCATCAGCGATAAGATACAACAGTCAAGATCAGTGCAATCCGCACTTTGACTTGTGGGGATGTGTTCTCTTTCCTGGCTCCTCGAACGTGCAAGCTGAATTTGCAGTGAGGCACGCTTGGCATGGGTGCCCTTCATCACATTTGATCCGTCTCCGCCTGTAAAACGGTTTAGAGGACGTACTAACGTCCCGCGCTTAGCGAAGAAGCTCACCGACACCGATCACACGCCCTAAGATGAAAAGAATATAAGGCTGACAAAGGACCTCGAGCGGGGCGGCCAACGCACCTGCTGAGCTTGAAACGTCGTTCCTTAAGGATAGAGGAAGAAGACGCCGACTGCTGTTGTTGTTCTTGGGTATCTTGGGTCGTAACGGGGGGCATGATGGTGGATTAGAGTAAAGAGTAACGAATTCAGAATTGAATTTAAGAATAGCGACAAACAAGTACAGAAACAAGTAACATCTGCCAGGGAACCGAATTTACCCGATCCATTTATCTCATTGCCTTTTTCTCTTAGACTACATTCTTGATAGAATGTGATTATCGCCCGCTAAGAGCGCCCTTAGGCGTGTTCTCCCACCTAAATCATGCTAAATCTCTCCACCGGAGACATCGCCCTGGACCACCGTTTGATTTTTGGCCCTAATCTCTGGATTGGAGTAGGTGATGCCGAGATCCGGCTTCCCCTTTTGCCGGCGGAAAGGACCAATCAATCCGCAATGATTCAAAACAAATATACTCAGGATTCAGATATCAAGCTCCAGTCCTATTTCGCTTAAAAACTCCCAGAATTATGAACAGGTTTATGAACGTCCCTCCAGTCCAGCCGCCGCTGAGCGCTGAGCACTGAGGCCCTCGGACCTGACGGTGTACACGTGAACATCTGGTTCGGCAAACACCGGTAGAAGCCATTGATGGAGCACTAGCACCTCGAGAGTCTAATATCGTGATTGTTCCAGATTTCTTGGCTCGGCGCTCGGCTCAGCACTCAGTAGAAATAGGCTATCCTCAACTATAATATCCTTTCAATAAATATGCCATTCAGTTTGAGATATGCTTTATATAAAGTAAGTGGACGGTCAAAACGAATATTGTAACATAATCAATTGTCCACAATTCCTTGAATCAGTAACAGTTGACAACGAGTGAAGGACAGAAGAGAAAGAAACTAAACAAGAACATAAAACATGAAACGGAAGGGCGAGGACGGGGGGGAAGTGGTACGATATTAGATGACATTCCAAATTACATATCAGCACACCAATCAGTCACGGAATCCGTAAAGAAAAAAGAGCGAGACGAAAGCCGAAACTGAAGCAATAACATCCAGTGGGGTCGACCCGACAAATACAACCTTCTCCATCCATCACATCGCCCGCCCCATCTCCCACGGCTGGATACTCACGGCACTCGTCCGCCGATCATGCTGCTGTCCGATCGCAACACCAACGATCGTATCTCTATCATCATCATCATCTCTTGCCCTCGTCGTCTCTTCAGAACTCCTCTCGTACGCTTCTCCATGTGACACTATCTGTGCAGCATCACTTCCACTCGAGCCATGTAACTCATCCTCCGGCGCCCAGAATTCATCAGCAGTCGCGAATGACGTATACGACGCTGAACTCTCCGACTGTCCAGGGTGGTGCCCAAATTGTGCTGGGCTAGGCGCCCGAACCTGCATCTCATACGCCCCTTCATCCTTTCTACTTCCACCCCCGCCTCCGCTCAGTCTCCTCATGAGCCCCGTCGTCCCCTGAGGTGCCCCAGGGTGCAACCACGATGGATGTGATACGTAGCTCGGTGGTGGTGACTGAGAAAAGCGAGCTGTCGATGGAGGTGTGGTAGTGATTTCACCCGAAGCAAGACGGTATTGCGTCGGGGGTAGTGGGGAAGGTGGCGGGATGTCAGAAGCGGAGTAGTACGAAGGTTGTGGTGATGGGGTATCGAATCGAGTCCCGATAGTTGGCGGTGTAAGCAACGCACCATGAGGTCCAGTTTTCCCAGGTGATAGAAGGGGTATTTGTGCGGTAGACTGAGCTAGTTCCTCATGGTGGCTTAGTGGCGTCGCAAGAGCGACAGCTTCTGTTGGTTCGTAAGCATTATTAACTGATAGCTCGGACATTGACCGACTATGCTGCTCATGGAACATAGGTGCAGCTTCCAGATTACTCGGTGAAGTATCCCGGTTCTTCTTTTCTTTCCGGTGTTTGATCCCAAGTTTATCCTTCAGGTCACCCATCACCCACATCTCTCGAACAATAGCCTTGTCGAGGGGGTAGTACACCGTTGTCACGAACTTGACAATGAATCGAGGGGCTAACCAAAGCTCTTAGATCAAAGTTATCAAGGCAAAAAATATTGTTAACGTACCGAGAGAAACTGAGGCTGTTAGCAACACTGTAGCCCAGAACGGGATACCACCGAATAGGATCAAGACTTCATCCACGAAGTCACTACTCAGGAAGAACGAATAAATCAAGATCCAAAGGAGCATCACGAGCGTCGACCCCACAACCACAATCCATGTCATGATAGTCCAGCTACATGGGAAATCAGTCAAAATTTCTTCACAAACTATCCACAAAACCGAGGGACACTTACTAATGGGTATTCAGCCCGACGTATGTATTAGCCGAGAAAATCGCCGCAACAGCGACCGTGGTTCCGAAATCTGCCAACGAATCGATGCCCCTCCCATTCCACGAAACGGGGGATCCGAGGGTCCAGACCAAGTAGGGAATGAAAAATACGACTCCAGATTGGTAAAGACCGTCTCCCATGTATAACCAGAATTTGGACCTGGTGTACTCGAGCCCACGGATGCCGCGGACGTAGAGCTGAGGGAAGGCAAGTGCCGCTTTCGCATTGATGTCTTGGTCGAAGGCTGGGAAAAGATGAGTAAGGGGTGGGAAGGGAATGTGCCTGAAGCAAAGTAATAGCGTACCTCCGAGCACGATGACAGGGAGTGAGGTGAATACAAGATTATACAAAAGGATGAATGTGTATTGATACAAATATGTTGCGTCGAAACTGAAAATTCGTGAGCCTCCCCGAGTGCCATGTATCAATCGTGACTAACCTGTTGAATGGCAAGAACCAGAACATTGCAAACGTCCAGATGACATTCTACATCAATTCAATCAGTGTTCTGCGAATACCAATATCAAACCAGTAGCGCCACAGACCTTGTAGAAGAAGTTGCTATGCATATCTGCCACTCGTTGATACGACCATCGACCATGGACAAGCAACAGCTTCGTCAAGAACCGGAATTGACCAAACGCGTAGTCAGCCGACATAGCTGCCTGTGAACCTTCCAACCCGAAAAGTCCGCAACCAATATTGGCTTCCTGGATCATGGCAACGTCGTTGGCACCATCACCAATCGACAGCGTCATCGCATTTCTGCCTTCCTTGACCTACACCATCCCACGCCAATGTCAACTGAGCGTTAGATACCACAAGATTAAGCGAAAGGAAACCACGCACCAGATTGACGGTCAGCGCCTTCTGCGCAGGTGACACTCGACAACATACTACTGTCTCACACTGTGTGCCAAGATTCAAGAAGAGGGGCTTGATGTCGGGCGTGAGCGCATGTCGAAGGGTATCTCCATCGATGACGACAGCAAAAGAAGCCTTGGTGGTGCCCGGTACGAAACCCCGTCTCTTGGGCTCCCATGAAGGCGGACCGAGAACCGAAGCAATCTTGTTGAGGCCTGCTTCGACTTGTGCGCGAGTTTTTTCCGGGCTATCGGCAGAAAGAATCATCACATCCATATCGTTCTTGAGGAGATTACAGCTGTATCCGATTTCGATGGCCGTTTGCAGTTTATCGCCTTCAGAAATATTAGATATCAAGCATGAATTGAATGAACGTAGTACTCACCAGTCAAAATCCAAAGCTTAATCCCAGCCCTATGCAGCATCTCAATTGCATCTGGCACACCCTCCTGCAACTTATCCTCCAACGCCGTCGCCCCCAAAATCACCAACGAATGCTCAATCATCTCATTCGCCTTATCAATCTCCTCATCCCTATTCTCAATCGCGTTCGTCGCCGCATCATACGTCCTCACCCACCCCAAATACTCCTCCTCCTCCAAATACCTAAACGCAATGCACAACGTCCTCAACCCATTATTCGCAAAGACCTCCATATCCTTGCTCGTCTGCTCCTTCAACATCTGATCATGATCCTCCGCCAACCTCGCATAAATCACACTATCCGCACCCTTGCAATACAACACCAACCTCCCATCCGGCGCCCGCACAACCACACTCATCCTCTTCCTCGTACTATTAAACTCCAACACCTTCAACAACGTATACCTCTCCACCTGCCCCAACACCTCAATATCCATATTCTCCTTACTCTTCCCCACAAACGGGAACCCCGCATCCCTCGCAGCCGACACAAGCGCAGCCTCATCCGGACTCTCCGCCTTATAATTCAACAAATACGGCGCGTTCGTCGGATCCGGCCGATCGGAAAGAACCGTATGGCACAACGCCAAAGCACGAAAGAAAGCAATAACATGCCCCCTCTGCTCACTCTTCCTATCCGCCAAATCCTCCGCCAACTTGGGCGCAACAAGCGTCACTTTATCCGACTGCAAATACCGATTCTTCCACGCCCGTTCCATAGTTGAGATCATCTGTCGCTTGAGATTAGCAAGTTTTTCGCTGATTTCTATTGGATCGTATAGGTCGGCTTTGCCCTCGCGTGTGGCGGCGCCGCGCTGTGATTCGGTTATGCCTTCGCCGTAGGTTACACCGTGGATGGAGCATTTTTGGAATTCCATGACGTTTTGGGTGAGGGTGCCTGTTTTGTCGGAGAAGATGTATTCGATTTGACCTAGGTCGTCGGAGATGTTCCAAGTCTTTGGCACGCAAGGCGTGTCGTAGGGCGCGTAGTACATATCGATGTCCTGCGAGATGAAGTAGGCTTGGATGGTTTTGACGATTTCAATAGAGATGTAGAGGGAGATGGGAACAATGTTTTGGAAGGCGATGAGACATGACCTGGATCACATCATTAGCTATCGGTTGTTCCTCATGTACGGAAAATGGGGACTTACGCAAAAGTGATAATCGCGTTCAAAACATGCGAGGATGTTGGATCTGAACCAATTTCATAAAATTGCGCGCTCGTACCCGTTTTCGCGTCTTGTACACCATTGAGGATGGCCGCGATCAAACACATGATCGAAAGAACGCAAAAGTTGACGATGACATTGAAGTTCGTCTCCCTCTCAATCTTACTCCGTTTTGACGGGGTATCTCCTCCATTGAGCATAATCTTCGTGTCCGAGCCCGTGAAAACAACCAACCCAATAACCCAATTCGTGTTCCGCAAAGCGCAACCACGAAGTAACAGTTCATTGATCGTGACGGGTTCCTGCTTCTGCTCTCCCGAATTAGGATCCTTGTATCGTAACACTCCATGATAGAGGTAAAGGTTTTGGTGAGGGGGTTCCGAGTCAAGGTAGAATGAAGACCTCTCGATATCCTCTTCGGACGAGATGCCTGAGGTAGCCTTGACAGCTTTACGAGGCTTCAAATTCGTCTCTCCATCCAAATTCTTCGTCTCCAGATAGCACATGCCATCGGAATCCGAAGTTGATAGAACGACGATATCCGCAGGTACTTGATCGTTGTCCCGCAGGAGCACAACATCCCCAACCTCCAATTTCTTCCACAACGTCCTCTCCCACCGCGCCGAACCACCTGTATGCTTCCGCCAATCCACCACCCCAACACTCGACCGAGAATGCACCGATTGCTGATATTGCGAGAGCGAACCAAAGGTAGGGTATTTAGTCAAGCCGAACTCCGACGAATCTTTCGCGGTGTCCGATAACGAGACTTTAGAGGGGTCCCCTTGGGCAACTGGAGGGTAACTATGGGAATCGATGCTTTGGATATCTTCTAGCCGGCGCCCACCAGCGCCACGACCGAGGTCAATACTGCTCTGGTTGATATCGTTCGTAAACGTGCTCGCGTCGTCTCCGCTCTGCTTCAGCACCACGCGTAATTCCTGTCCTGCCAAGCCGGCTTCCCTTTCCCGCAGTTTCCGCACGCCCTTGGTGACTTTTCCGGGGGCGTTGATGCCAAGAAGTCGTTCATACCATCCGCGAGAATCTGTGGGTTGGTTTAAATTCTTCCAGCCTCCACCAAGCTTTGTTGCTGCTGATGTATTGACTTCTTCGTCTAGGACACCTCGTCGGTAATCTTCTATACCATCTTTGATGGCTGTGACAGTCAGGATGAAGAGGAGGGGAAGGGCGGCTATTGAGCCTGCTGCAGCTCCAAATACCGGGAAAACTATGGAAAGGTGAGGCCTCTAACACCGCCCAGGAAATGAGGTACACACGTTGAAGGATGACGAGGGACAGGAAAAAGAGGTTTGCCACTCTAAGGGAATACGGGGAATGAGAACAAACAAACACGGTGACCTGGCAGAACGCACCGTCGAAATTGTTCATACAAGTTTTTGGGAATAAAGGTCAAGATAGTGTACTCTGTTACGAGGATCAGTATCAAGGGATAACGGGGAATGCGGCAGTACAGCGAAATACGCACTCGTCGTCCGCACTTTGTTTCTCACATAGCGGATCTTTGGTTCCCCATCATGGTCCACCTCCATAGCAGACAGAGGATGATTGACATAGATATTTCGCCGGACACCAGGGATCTCCTTGGACGGAGTTGCTGTCGTTGTTGTTTCTGCTGACACTACGGATGCAGCCTTCTTCTCGTGTTGACGCCTGAAGAATCTGGAGCGCTTCTTGCGCATCGACTTGCGGCGCTCTGCACGCTGCTCTGAGCGAATAGACTCTGCGATGGCCGAGGCAGCAGTGCGAACGGTACGCAGACGGAGCTCTGGGTCGATAGTCTCGTCATTCTCCTCGTCAGTGTCATGATCGTTGTGGTGGTGTCGCTTGAAGAAAGACATGGGCCGGGTGTTGCCAGCACCGAAGGCCAAGTACGGCGGAGAGTGAAGGAGGATTATTCGCTAGCCAACAACCGTCGCAGTACAGCAGTCTCCACGAACGACTTCCTTTTCCGGTAACAGGACCCGAGCCACTCCAATCAATTTCCCTGTCACTGCCTCGCTCTCTCCGAATCTTTCACCCCACCTTGGTATAACTCCGTCAAACATATTCCCCCCGCCCTGCATTTGTATTCTGCATTCCCAGTCCAGTGCACACCCACCGCTCCTGCACTGGCTGCGGCATACGCTGCCCACCAGGCACTCATACACGCCAAGAGTTTCGCTCCACCCTGAAGCCCCGGCATAAACCTGTTTCGTTATCCAGCCGACATCACTCGACCAACCCACCTTCAGACCTTCTCGCAAAAATTCTCAACGTCTCAATATCGAATTCATTTCTTCAGGTCATGAAACATCTAGCGCATCATGTCATTACGCACTCCACCCCCCGTCCGAGCGCCCGACTCAAATCGGGGTGTCTCTGTCACCCAGCCTCAACCGGAAGGCTGCACCCGTCCGAAGGTGGCCTCTATTAGTTTCAAATGATACTGTACGCCCAGGGCACACCAAGACCAGATCCTGGCCTCCAATCGTCAGGAGGGGAGGGACCCCAGATCACTCTGATCAAAGTTGTCGCTTCTGTTCTTGATCATCGCGAGAAGCCTTCCCCCATCAGCTCACGTCATCAACACGGTTATAACATCTACACACAAGCTAGCCATTGTCTTCCTTCATCAAATGTCCAATTATGCTCAATTCCCTACTGGCCGCCCATTATTATATTTGGTTAGGGGCTGCCACCTTCACTGACACTCTGAACAAAAGCTTATTTCCGACATGAAAACAGCCAAGCCACTTCCAACTTCTCATCAGAAATCTGCTGATCGCCGTACTACCAATGGTAAGAGTGTCGTCGTTTGACCGCCTAGAACACCGTTATAATTATCTGTTAACAGTTACACCCCTCGCAAAACCTTCCTCGTCAATTTCACTTAGGTTACTAACATCAGTCAATCAACCAAGGTTCGTAATAATAGCAAGTTAGTTAGATGGAGACAACAGCCAATAACACTCATCAATGTTCACACCGGCAGATTATGACCGGTTGATCCCAATCATTTAGCGCCCAAAAATCAATCACAAGACTGAGGCCCAAGGACCGCGTCAGCCAGTCAGACTGCACTGCTAACCCAAGATTACGGTGGGACTCTTGATACTGACAGTTTGTCACCCCCAAAAATATCCCGCTCGTCATCCTGTCTGCGTCGGGCAACCTATAACCAGCCCTCCGCCGATATATGTATATCTGCGTCATCGGCCGTTCAAGATACCAACTGACGAAACCACGCAACGACGACACTTCCAGGTCACTCAAAATCCCAGTATGCCAAGTACGCCTATGCTGTGTTTTTGGGCGCCACCCATATTCATCGCACATACTTTGTCACCAGATTTGTCTTCAGCAGCTGTAGTGCTGTGTTTACAGTCGGCAGGAGCGAACTTGCCAGCGCTCTCCGTGGGCACGTTACCCTGGTGAAATGCAACAGCAACTCTCGAGAATGGATATACCCTGTTTGCGCCATGCACAATTATCCAAGCACACTCGTATATATAGTATCGTTGTGAAGAATGCGATACCCCGTGAAAATAATCTCATCGTTTCTCTCACCATTATAGAATTAACGATCGCATAGCAAGGGATCTAAAACCTCTCCATCCAGTTGAAGACAGATTCCTACTGTTCCTGAATCCGCGAAGGTGTGTCCAGGTCCAGAAAATCGGAAGCGCGAGTCCTAGTTTCAAGTGATGACGAGTAGGACAAAGTATATCTTGGCCACTCGGAGAGGTTTTATTTCTCCTTGGGTATATCTGAGCCTCCTGAAGAATTCTTTGATCCTGTTTAGACGGGCGCAGCAACTCTTCTCATGGAAAAGCCATGTGACTTGCGCCTTGGGAAACTCTCGAAACCACCAGACGGCCACAAAGCATCAGGTACCCTTCTTTCACCTCAACCATACTCTCCCAGAAATGTCATTTTTCAATGAATCCCGACGGACAAAGATTATTGGCGGGATCTTCAAGAACAAATCTACCACCAATGTCCATAATATCAACAACAGCGGGCCAAGTGGTAAGCGATCGTGCAATCAAGCGAGTAGACCACTGCCTCACATTCACGGTTAAAAGGAATCGATATTCTTCTCGAGGCATCTTATCCTGGTGCTGCCTTTGACTCCTCTGCTCGTGATCAACCCCCTCGATGTTGGCCTGGAACTCGAGCCGAGCATATCGAGTTCATCACGGATTGGTCTGGTCTGTCGTGGGCGGACCAACCGCCACCAATGCTCTGGATCGATGGTCCAGCCGGCGTCGGCAAATCCGCTGTAGCACAAACGTGCTCAGAAAAGCTCAAACCCCTGGGCAGGCTCAGGGCAGCATTCTTCTTCTCCACACTCGATAAAAGAGACAAGCACAGCCACTTCTTTCCAACCATCGCATACCAGCTGTGCACCGAATTCCCCGATTACCGTGACATAGTAGATCGAAAGGTCCTCCTCGACAAGACGCTGGTCGACAAGATGATGGTGTCGCAGTTCAAAGAGTTGATCGTTGAACCCCTTCAGGAGCTGGAGAGACGTGGAAAGGGGATCGGGAAGCAGACTATCATTGTTGATGGACTCGACGAGTGCGCCGATCCGGACGCACAGTGCGAGATCATCGAAATCATCGCGGAATCCATCCGAGAACGCACTACACCCTTGTGTTGGGCCATTTTCAGTCGCCCAGAGCCCAATATTCAAGCTACTTTTTCCAAGGCTACCGTCTCCCCATTTTTCCGACAATGCAGCCTCCCTATCTCACGGGAGTTCGACGCACAAATCGAACTCTACTTGAGGGGTGGGTTCCGGGACATCCTTCTGCGTTGCAGTTTACCTAAAGGAACACTCTCGGCGTGGCCTTCCGACGACGACATGCGAATTTTGGTCGAGGCGTCGGGGGGGGGGCTTTTCGTTTATGCGGCGACGATTCTTCATTTTGTCGGCCAGGCGGACTCCTCTCTTGGTCCGGACGGGTTGTTGAAGGAGGTTCTCATTCTAATCAGGGGAAACCCTGATGCTGAGATTTCCTCAGACCGGCCGTTCGCGCGGCTGGACACGTTTTATAGACTTATTATGGAGCGCATTCCCGCCAATGCACTCTCTTCTCTCCAGCTACTACTCGGCTCTATACTTTTTGGTTGGCGTAGGGTCTCTTTTGACAATGTCAGCGATAGCTTCCGCGGTGCTATGCTTTTGGCCAATATGCTTCAGTTGTCAGAGTTCGATTTCAGAGCATTGCAACAGATTCCACGCTATAATTTGGATCAGTGATCAACCCCAATTACCCGCACTCGACGAATCCATTGACAACACATGTCCGTTTTACGACTCGAAGCTTCCCCTTCATACCTTGGCTTGGTTCCTGCCTTTTGTGCGGGATCATCTTGGAGGAACAGTGCGTTTTCGTCACAAATCCTTTGTAGAATTCTTGAAGGACCGCTCTCGCTCGGGAAAATTTTGTATCGAGGCGCCGACAGTGCATAGTTGTGTGGCCAGGCACCATCTTCAACAACAACTCCGGTATGTGGAGAGCTACCGTTTCAGTAATACGGGTAGGCAATCATTTTTTCTCCTTGCCCCTGATCACTAAAAATTACACTGACGCTTATCAGGTACAATGCTCGCCCCTGATGTCCTCGATTCTGCTGCCTCCTTGTCGTGGTCGTACTCCAATGAGCTTATCAACTCTCTTCTCAAAGGGTTCGCATATATCCGTGCTGCGGCAATCGTACATACGGCCCACTGCAGTCTGAAGGATTAAGACCTAGATTCGCATATAAGACGGCAGATCTCATCCCTTGGGGATTCCGGTATGCGGTTCTGGTTATATACCTGCCTCGTCCCCAACTGCTTTTCGGAGGTCTTTCAGGGTGTTTTCGGTATGTTTTCGGTCGTCCCGGGGATCGTGGTGTATCGTGTGCCCCCAAGCACCTTCGACAAGTCTTGTGCGTTTGGAATCATGAGGGTAAGGACCAGACCTTGACTTCCTGTGATTGACAATAACTGGGTTTGTCGAAGCGTCTCACAGGACTTAAAAAATACAAGCACCGTCGCTTGTATTCCCCGCCTCTTAAATTCCGGCGCTGGGCCTTCTTCCATGCAACTATTTCCTTTGCTATATGGGGGCTATACGTTCTTGGCCGGGGTGCAGATCGAGTGTTCTGTTATTGGGAATTGAACCTCAAGGAGCGCTATTACCAGGAATTTCACTCAACCGACTTGGTCAAGGGACAGCAGGTATTCCAAGAACAAGTTTTATTGTGGTCTACAGATGATCATGTCGGGGTATCATGACTGTACGTGGTAATTCGGCGGGTTCGGAAGGATGCCCTATTGTTTTATGGCCTAAATCATCTTATCGCTTAGAGTTTTTCGAGTATGCCCTACGTAGTTGCTGGACAGTTTGCTATAGAGAGGTTTTAACGTGTACAATAGCCTGGGATGGGTTACTTTATAAGCTTTAATTTTCGTCATAGATTAGAACCATTCCTTGTATGGCCTTATCAACAAGTTCGGATTACTTCTACATGGGACCTCGTTGACCAACAATCGCCGCGATCCAAGTTGTGATCAGGTCACCTGTGTCACTGCTACAGTGTATGTTGCCCGCCCGAGAAAACGGGTGGTCGAATAAGTCAACTATTATGAATGCGAAGCCCTATGGTTCAAATCTATACCCACTGACAACCTTATCCCAAATCGCCTTCGTATCAACAGTCGCATCCAACCGCGCAGCCAACAAAAACGCCCCACTCAGTTTTCTGGGGGCACGCCTCGAACATTGGCCTCAAAAATAGGATGCGACGGAATCACAACTCACCGATTAGGACTGTACATCTCTCTAGGCGAAAGCGCCAACCGATGCTGCAACATCACAGGGATAAAACTCCGAATCTGTTTCGTGATGTCCGACCAACTCGAGTTCGGACTGAATGTGAAAGGTTGCGGCGTGCTGGATATGAAAGGCGTTCTGAAGGGCGTCGTGGACGCTATATGCGCGTTGAGCATCACCTATTCAATATGAGCACAGGGGCTAATAAATGGGTTAACGGGAAGATGTACCTCGTTCTCTTTGCCTGCCAGGTACCCGAGTTTGAAACTCTAGTGCTGGCGCGCTTCGTGGTCGTCTGATGCTGCTGCTTGGAGGAACCGGAGCTAGTTATCCATGAACTCTTTTATGAATGTCCGCGTTGCGCCGAGGTCTACCAGTTCGACTTGTGTTGTGATGTAAAGAATTGGGGTTCACCATGTTAAGGGTTGGACATTCCTGTCGCATTTTGAGGTTCCACAGGAAATTGGTCCAATTCGGATCTGTGCGCATTGCACGGAATTCGAAGAGCCCTTTCAAGCACAGTTCAATGATCCTCATAGCAATCTGCAACGAAACGCACAGCGAACATTAGCTGAAGGCCAAGCAGGCAAAATGTCAAATCAAATATGCACATCATCTCGGTCCTGCTGACTCAACTCCAACCTCTGTGCCTCACCGACACTAACACCCTCGACGTGTTCCATCACGAGCACACCTTCTGAACTTCCCTCCCGCACCCATGGCACCTTGAATCTCCCATCCCTGCCCAACTCCTATTCGCCAGGCGCCCGTAAGAAAGAGGCCTCGCGTGTATATGAACATTCTCCCGCCAGCTTTCATCACCTCAACGGTCCGGTCCAGAAATATCCCTCGAGGATATTGGAAGCTGTAAGGAGCATCCGGACATATGACGAGTCGGGGTCGATTTAGGTTCCGAATGTTAGGGAATTGAGCTTCTACTGCGGCAGGTATTGGGTTGGAATCAGGGTCGGGAATAGGGTAAATAGATGTTGTATGTGGGTGAAGGAGTGCAGAGTGCACTTGACCTATCGAGGCAGTGGCAAATGGTATGCGGTCGAATGCCGTGAAGTATTCTGTTTCCCAAGGGCAGACGAGAAGGTCTGACTGAGCTGCTAGTCGGGCATGTAGTGCGCGCACTATCATGGACGCATCGGAAGATTGCGTCCACATCGGCAGGTAGGTGTGTATCTACGCAATGAATTCATAGAGCTTCAAGTCGGAAGACGTGAATTAGGATGGGGGTAGTAGAAAATAATAAAAATAGACATACCCTGTATACTGAGGAACTGGCCCAACTTCAGTGCCGCCCCACGCATCTGCGATAATTTAGACACGAGTCTTCAAATGTTGGCTTCCCTCACCATGGTGGATCCGAGTCCTTCCTCCGAGCCCTTTCCTGTACGACGAAGGAGCTCTAGTTGATTCTGTTCGATGGCCGTTCCTACTGTCGACGTCAGTGCGGGCGCCAGGACCACCAGATCCTCTGCCGGAATTGCAGACGCGTCAACTGTTCCTATGGTCGTGGCTTGGTCCGGGGTGGATTTTGTTTCTTCTGTTTGTCTTGCGGGTGTTCCAGGGTTGATAACGATAGAATCTTCCTCTCCACGCCTGTTCCCCTGGCTCGATACTTGGGCAGTGACCCCGACGCGTCCGCGTCTGTTCACCTCAGTGGTTGTGGCTACATATCCAGGTGCAACTTGCGCAGCTTTGTGCCTTGTGATGTCAGACGATATCTCTGTGGTGGTATGGAGAACGCATAGTGGACTTAGGCAATAATGTGATCGGAGTGGTTGGACTGTAATGTTTGGCTCGGAAGTTGGAAGCAAGCAATGGCTTGACGGCCTGTATCAACCACTCTTGACAATGATGTCACCGTCAACCAACCCACCATCGGGCCTTCTCTCAAAAATTCTCAATGTTTCAATATCGAATTCATTTCCTCAGGTCATGAAACATCTAACACATATCGTTACGCACTCCCCAACTCAAATTGGGGTGCTCTGTCGTCCGCAATTTGGGATTTGAACCCAAATTCGATCATGAGCAACTCAACTCAATAAGAGTGACCCGGACAGGAATTGAACCTGTGACCTTAGGTAACTAGCCCATACGCTCTACCACTGAGCTACCGGACCTTTGTAGTCCCTCCCTAGCTCTTGGTAAGCGCCTGACTCAACTGAGTCAGCGGTCCACAGGAATCCAAAGGATTCCTTCCGTCAACCCATCTGTCCTCTATTAGCTTCAAATGATATGCCCAGGGCATACCAAAACCAGATCACTCTGATCAATGTTGTCGCTTCTGTTCTTGATCATTGTGAGAAGCTCTCGCCCATTGTCAGCTCACGTCATCAACACGGTTATAACATCTACACACAAGCTAGCATTATCTTCTTTCATCAAATGTCTAATTTATACTCAATTCCCTACTGACCACCCACTATAATATCTGGTTAGGGGCTGCCACTGTCACTGATACTCTGAATAAAAGCTTATTTCCGACATGAAGACAGCCAAGCCACTTCCAACTCCTCATCAGAAATCTGCTGATCGCCGTACTACCAATGGTGAGAGTGTCTTCAATCAGCGTCGTTTGATCGCCTAGAACACCGTTATAATTATCTGTGAACAGTTACACCCCTCGCGAAGCTTTCCCCGTCAATTTCACTTAGGCTACCAACATCAGTCAATCAACCTATGCCGTCAAGTAGTCAATCATGTGATTGATCTGAATCAATCAGCTCCAACCACTATCATTGCATTCGCTCTCAATCCCCAAAATCCCTGATTGGTTCCTTTAGAATCAATACGAATTCCCGGAGTTCTCACTGGGAGTCAATGACCGGCTGATCCTGATCGTTTAGCGCCCAAAAATCGATCACAAGACTGAGGCGACTGGTCAGCCAGTCGGACTGCACTGCTAACCCAGGATTACGGTGGGACTCTTGATAATGACAGGCCCCCCAGGCCTTCACTTCAATCTAGAACGTTCTGTTACTTTAAGTTACCGTGCGAATGGTTGTTCTTCACACAAGGCCTTCTCGCACTTCCCATTGGCCATTGGTGACAGCACCCTATGACCGACTGAGTCCTAAAACATCATCAAAGCCAGGACTACTGTCCCCTACAGCCCCTCTTCTCCGCATTCTGCGACGCCCGACTTATGGATTT
The DNA here is from genome assembly GCA_015584085.1 of Macrolepiota fuliginosa MF-IS2. Lineage (NCBI taxonomy): Eukaryota > Fungi > Basidiomycota > Agaricomycetes > Agaricales > Agaricaceae > Macrolepiota > Macrolepiota fuliginosa. The sequence continues at coordinate 63,276 of MU151139.1, read as the reverse complement.
TGCAACACATCCGTACTCACTCTTGTTGGTATCCCTGGCCTTTGCATGGTGTATGCGGGTGTACCTGAAGGATCGCCGCGCTAATCCCCATCGATTACCTTATCCACCCGGTCCAAAAGGATATCCTGTTGTTGGGAGTTTGTTCAACGCACCGATGTCTTTCCCTTGGTTGAAATACGACGAATGGCTTAAGATATATGGTATTCCTTCTTTGCACAATCAATAACTCGTAGGACTGATGACTTTCTAGGCGACATGGTCTATTTTAAAATCCTTGGCCAATCATTTCTCTTACTCGGTTCGCCACGAAGGACAAGCGATCTGTTTGAGAAAAGGGCCACTATTTATTCCGACAGGTCTCGATCAATCATGATCATGGATATGTTAATACCTACATTAATTCCGAAGATATTCTACTCATATACACCATATAGGTTAGGATGGTCATACAATTTTGGACTTATGCCCTATGGCTCTCGGTGGAGACAGCACTATCGGTTGTTCCATGATCATTATGGTGAAGATCAACTAGCCAAGTTCCAGCCTACCCTGCTCAAGACTACACGTTCCTTCCTGCGTCGGCTCCTCTCAAACCCTGGTGATTTCTTGCACCACACCCGTCTGTGAGTTATGTCCCCAACATTTCTGTATGAGCATGCACCCAAGACAGTTCCTCTAGTCTTTTCTTGTCGGCCATCATGGAAATCACATATGGTCACTCAGTCGAAGATCCCCATGATCCTCTAATCATGAATGCGGAACTAGTTCTGGATGCAGTCATCGAAGCTATGATCCCAGGGAGGTTCCTCGTGGAGATGATACCTGTGCTCAAATACGTCCCCGAATGGCTTCCGGGTGCTGGTTGGAAGCGCAGAGCCAATTATGTGAAGAAGATCAATGGGCTTGTTTCACAGGGCCCATTTGAAGCCGTCAAGGAAAACTTGGTGAGAAGGATTCAGTGGCTGTATCTGAGTTAACAAAAATGTATCAGAAACGGGGAACGGCAGCCCCATGTGTTGCTGTGTCGATGATCGAAGGAATTGAGGATGTGGGAATGAACCGAGTGGAGGAGGAAACCGCAATGAATGCCGCCGCGACGGCATTTGCTGGTGTGTAATAATTTCTTTTGTATACAACAGACCCTAATACGATCTGAACAGGGGGGGCCGATACAGTAAGAACATGCCCTTCTATGCTAGAGCGCATGATTTGACTTTTTCTCCGCTACTTAGACTGTCTCTATGGTCGCAGCATTCTTCCTTGTCATGGGCATGTATCCAGATGTTCAAAAGAGGGCACAAGGCGAGTTGGATGCCGTGTTAGGCGGTCGTCTCCCCGATTTCAATGACAGGGCATCCCTTCCATACATCAATGCTCTTGTAAAGGAGCTATTGCGGTGGCATCTCGTAACACCTCTCGGTGAGCTTGTGCCTTGAGATTGAATAATGTCGTGTGGTTCATATCATGACGCTGTAGCACTTCCTCATATGACGTCTGAGGCGGATGAGTATGATGGCTTCTATATCCCAAAGGGCACAATCGTGATGGGTAGCTCATGGTCAGTAGACTTGTCCCCTGGATGTTTGTTAACCTCTCATGGTCCGTTGCAAGGACAATGCTTCATGACCCAGACGTTTTTGACGAGCCAATGCGCTTTATACCGGAACGGTATCTAAAGGACGGTCAACCAAACACCAAGCTTAGAGACCCATGGGATTTTTCTTTTGGGTACGGTCGCCGTGTCTGTGCTGGGAGACATATAGCGGACGCGTCGCTCTTCATCACACTCTCTTCTATTTTGAGTGCCTTCGACATCAAACCTCCGCTGGACAATGAAGGTAGACCAGTAAAACTCAAAGCAGAAGTCACACCATACTTTTTCTCGTGAGTCAACCTGGTTTTGGGCAGAATTCCTCTTCTGATATACTTCTTGGCAGGTATCCTGTCCCATTCCAGGTTAGGATCGTACCGCGTTCCAAGAAGGCAGAACATTTGGTCAGAGACACTGAACTCATGGAATAACTTGGGGGACTGTTAGGTGGCTGCGCAGAGCCTGAAATACACACACAATTAAATCTCCCAGGATTACAGTAGGTTGGGTAAACTCTAAAGCACAAATATGACTTCTTTCATTCATAACTCTCGATGAGTATAATCGGAAGGTGGAACGGTTGAGTATTTATCGGATCGCGCCGCCAGCCCCGGAGTAGGCCAGTCACCCTCCCTAGAGATTAGGAGACACACGATTGGCGTTACCTGTTCGGTATGGGCACACGGGCCAATAAATGGGTTAATGAGAAGGTGTACCTCGTTCACCTGTCAGGTACCCGAGTTTGAGACTCCAGTGTTGGCACGCTTCGCGATTGTCTGATGCTGCTGGTTGGAGGATCCGGAGCCAGTTATCCATAAACTCTTTTGTGAATGTTCGCAGTGCGCCGAAGTCAACCAGCTCAATCTGTGTTGCGGTGTAAATGATTGTGATTTAATCATGTTCAGGGATGGACATACCTGTCGCGTTTTGGGGTTCCACAGGAAATTGGTCCAATTCGGATCTATCTGCATCGCACGGAATTCGAAGAGTTCTTTCAAGCGCAGTTCGATGATTCTCGCGGCAACCTGCAACGGAGCGCACGGTGAATATTAGCTGAAGACCAAGCAGACAAAATGTCAAATCAAATACGCACATCATCTCAGTCCTGCCGACTCAACTCCAACCTCTGTGCCTCACCGACACTAACATCCTCGACATGTTCCATCACAAGCCCACCTTCTGAACTTCCCTCCCACACCCATGGCACCTTGAATCTCTCATCTCCACCCAAGAACTCCCCAAACATTCGTCTGCCAGCTCGGATTTCATCACCTCAACCGTCCGGTCTAGAAACATCCCTCGAGGGAGGATATTGGAAGCTGTAAGAAGCATGCAGACGTATGACAAGTCGGAGTCGATTGAATTCCGGATGTTAGGGAATTGAACTTTTACTGCGACAGGTATTGGGCCGGAACCAGGGTTGGAACCAGGATAAGTAGATGCTGCGTGTGGGCGAAGGAGTGCGGAGTGCATTTGGCCTATCGAGGCAGCGGCGAATGGTATGTGGTTGAATGCCGTGAAGTATTCTGTTTCCCAGTTAGGTCCAAGGGCAGACGAGAGGGTCTGACTGAGCTGCCATTCGGACATGTAGTGTGCGCTATCTTGGGCGCGTCGGAAGATCGCGTCCACATCTGCGGGTAGGGGATGTGCATTTGCATAATGAATTGATACAGAGCTTCAAGTCAGAAGATGTGAATCGGGACAGAGGTAGTAGAAAATAATAAAAATAGACATACCTTGTATACTGAGGAACTGGCCCAACTTCAGCGCTGCCCCATGCATCTGCGATAGCTTACAGATGAATCTTCGAATATTGGCTTGATAGATCCTTGCATTTCCTCCGAGCCCTTTCCTGTACGACAAAGGAGCTCTGCGGCTGTCCCATATCTTAATGAATCAGCAAGACCTAGGCGCATGATTCCGTCAATCAAACTGAATCTGAAAGGATACAGCCGGCCTCCATAGTGAAATAACCGCCCAATACGGGAGGATGGTACCTTAGCGGATTGAAGTGTGGTGGTTGTAGCCCTTTGTTGGATATCCGTGTATCTGTGCCTAATTCCTGCATGATCAAGGGAGCTGGGATCTGGAAATGACGAACAAGGAACGGAACTGACAGGTTCGGGTGCTACTGTTGGTGCTGATTCTAGTTGGCTCTGTTCGATGGCCATTCTTACTGTTGACGTCGGTGTGGGCACTAGGACCACTGGATCATTTACTGGAATTGAGGACAGATCAACTGTTCCTGCAGTCGTGGCTTGATCCAAAGTGAATTTAGTTTCTTTTGTTTGCCTTGCGGACTGATAACGACAGAATCTCCCTCTCCACGCTTATTTCCCTGGCTCGATACTTGGGCAGCGCCCTCGACGCGTCTGCGCTTGCTTCCCTCAGTGGTTATGGCTACATATACAGGAGCGACCTGCGTAGCTTTGTGCCTTGTGATGTTGGATAATATCTCTAGGGTAGGTGGAGAACGCATAGTGGGCTTAGGCGAGAATGTGATCGGAGTGGTTGGATTGTAATGTTTGGCTCGGAAGTTGGAAACAAGCAACGGCCTGATGGCCGGCATCAGCTATTCTTGAGAATGATTGTCACCGCCAACCAACCCACCTGCAGACCTTCTCTCAAAAATTCTCAAGGTTGAGAGTTCATTTTCTCAGATCATGTAACACCTGGTGTATATCATTATGCACTCCCCCACCCCCCGTCCAAGCGCCCGATTCAAATTGGGGTTTTCCTGTCATGGAGACAACGACCAATACCACTCATACAGCAATACTTACATCGGTAGTCAATAACCGGTTAATCCCAATCATTTAATATCCAACATCATACTGACAGCTTGTCATCCCAAAAAATATCCCGCTCATCATCCTATCCACGTCAGGCAACCTATAATCAGCCCTCCGCCGATATATGTATATCATAGGCCATTAAAGGTACCAACGGATGAAACCACGCAACGACCAGATCACTCAAAATCCCGGTACGCCAAGTACACCTATGCTGTGTTTTTGGGCGACACCCGTATTCATTGCATATACTTTGTCACCGGATTTGTCTTCAGCGGCTGTAGTGTTGCGTTTACAGTCGGCAGGAGCGAACTTACCAGCGCTCTCCGCAGGTACGTTGCCCTGGTGAAACGCAGCAGCAACTTTCGGGAATGGATATACCCCGCCTGCGCCACGCATAATTATCCAGTCACACTTGCATATGTGACATTGTTGTGAAGAATGTAATACCCTGTGAAAATAATTTCATATCGTTTCTCTCAGCGTTGTAGAATTGGCGATCGCACGGCAAGGGATCTACAACCTCTCTATCCAGCTGAAGACAAATTCCCACTGTTCCTGAATCCGCGAAGATGTGCCCAGATCTAGAAGATCGGAAATATGACTTCCGTAGCACAAATTTCAAGTGATGACGAGTAGGCCAAGGTTTATCTTGACCATTCGAAGAGGTTTAATTCTCCTCCTGCGATTTGGGTACTTCATAAGAATTTCCCATGGATATACCTGAGCCTCTTGAAGAATCATTGATTCTGTCTAGACGGGCACATTGACTCTTCTCATGGAAAAGCCGTGTGACTTGGGTCTTGGGAATCTCAAAAAGCTGTGAAATCACCAGACAGTCACAATATCCTTCTTTTACCTCAACCATACTCTCCCAGAAATGTCATTTTTCAACAAATCCCGATGCACAAAGATTACTGGTGGGACCTTCAAGAACAAATATACTACCACCAATGTCCAGAATATCAACAACAGCGGGCCAAGTGGTAAGCAATCGTGAAATCAAACCAGTAGACCACTGCCTCATGCTCGCGGTAAAAAGGAATCGATATTCTCTTCGAAGCATCTTATCCTGATGCTGCCTTTGACTCCTCTGCTCGCGATCGACCTCCTCGATGTTGGCCTGGAACCCGAGCCAGGTGTATCGAGTTCATCACCAACTGGTCCGGTCTGTCGTGGGTGGACCATCCGCTACCAATACTCTGGATAGACGGTCTAGCCGGCGT
>MU151139.1:12073-57207 GCA_015584085.1 Macrolepiota fuliginosa MF-IS2 | reverse complement strand
GACTATCATTGTTGATGGACTCGACGAGTGCGCCGATCCGGACGCACAGTGCGAGATCATCGAGATCATCGCAGAATCCGTCCGAGAACACACTACACCCTTGTGTTGGGCCATTTTCAGTCGCCCAGAGCCCAAAATCCAAGCTACTTTTTTCAAGCCTACTGTCTCCCCATTTTTCGGACAACGCAGCCTTCCTATCTCACGGGAGGTTGACGCGGAAATCGAACTCTTTTTGAGGGATGGATTCCGGGACATCCTTCGGCGCCACAATCTCCCCAGAAGCCCACTTTCGACATGGCCTTCTGACGACGATACGCGAATCCTGGTCGCGGCCTCGGGGGGACTTTTCATTTATGCAGGGACGATTCTTCTTTTTGTCGACCAGGCAGATTCGGCCCTGGGGCCGGGGGGGTTGCTGCGCGAGGTTCTCGCTCTAATCAAGGGGACTTTTAATGTCGAGAATTCCTCGGATTGGCCATTCGCACGACTGGATATGTTTTATAGGCACATCATGGGGCGCATTCCCGCTAAATCACTCCCTTCTCTCCACCTCCTACTCGGTTCCATGCTTTATGCTCCGTATGACATTGACGAGCTTGAACAGCACAAGGGCCAGGGTGCCATGATTTTGGGCAACATGCTTCAGTTGTCAGAGCTCGATTTCAGAACTCTTTGCGGCAAATTCCATGCCATCATTCGGATCAGTGATTGCCCACCACTCGCATCCCATGAATTCACTGATGACGCGTTTTACGACTCGGAGCTTCCCTCTTGCACATTATATTGGCTCCTGGAATTTGTTCAGGATCGTCTTGGAGGAGCAGTCCATTTTCATCATAAATCTTTTGTAGAATTTTTGAGGAACCCGTCCCGCTCAAGCAATTTCTGTTTAGAGACGCCGACAGCGTACACAGGCACTGTCTTCAGCAAGAACTCCGGTATGAGGAGAGCTACTGTCTCGGGGATACAGGTAGGTGGTTGTTTTCCCCCTTTATCCCCGATCGCTAATAGTCACACCATGACGTTTATCAGGTGTAATGCTCGCTCCTGGTGTCCTAAATTCTGCAACCTCCCTATCTTGGTCGTACTCCAATGAGCTTGTCAACTCTATTCTCAAGGGGTTCTCATATTTTCGTGCCGCGAATATCGTGGATAGGGCCCGCTTTGAACTGGAGGATTCAGAGTTGGAACCAGGTATCAGAAAGCAGATCTCAACCCTTGGGAGCCACAGCATGTATTTCTGGTTCCGGACGTACCTTTTCCCCAATTGCATATCGGAAGTGATCCACTATGGGGCCTCTGCTATGGCCAAGGTCACTCCAGGCGTCGAAGTCTATCGAGTGCCTCCAAGCACCTTCGACAAATTTGATGTATTTATGTTCAAGGAGGTAAGACCCAGGCTCAGCTTCATGTGATTGGCCATAACTGAGTTTGTCGAAGAACATCGCAACATCCCTAGAACGCAACCGGTGTCGCCCGTATTCCCCACCTCTTGAATTCCGGCACCGGGCCCGCCTTCATGCAATGACTTCCTCCGCTGAATGGGGGTTATACGTTTTTGGCCAGGATGCAGACCAACTGTTCTGGTATTGGGAATTTGACCTCAAGAAGTGCTATTACCAGGCATTTCGTTCAACTGACTTATTTAAGGGACAAAAGACGTTCCAAGAACAAGCCTCATTGTGGTCTGCGGATGATCGTGTTGGTGTATCGCATAATGACTAGACGACTGTACATCATCTTATTGCTTAATGGTTTTCGAATATGCCATACATAGTTGCCGGACAGTTTGCTATATAGAGGTTTTAACGTATACAATAGCCTGGGATGGGTTACTTCACAGATTCTAATTTTTGCGATAGATTAGGAGGATTCTGAGCATGGCCTCATCAATGGGTTCAGATTATTTCTACGTGGGACCTCGTCAACCAAGAATGGTCACGATCAAAGTTGGGATCAGGTCGTCTATGTCACTACCACAGCGCATGTTGCTCGCCCAAGAAATAGGTTGAAAATGGGTAGTCGAATAAGTCAACTACTATGAATGCGAAGCCCTACGATTCAAATTTATACCCACTGACGACCTTATCCCAAATCGCCTTCGTATCAACAGTCGCATCCAACCGCGCAGCCAACAAAAACGCCCCACTCAATTTTCTGGGGCATGCCTCAGTCATTGATCCCAAAAATAGGATGCGACGGAATCACAACTCACCGATTAAGGCTGTACGTCTCTCTAGGCGGAGGTGTTAACCGATGCTGCAGCATCACAGGGATAAAGCTCCGAATCTGCTTGGTGATGTCCGACCAACTCGAGTTCGCACCGAATGCGAAAGGTTGCGGCGTGCTGGATTTGAAAGGCGTTGCGAGGAGGGTCATGGACGCTGTATGCGCATTGAGCATCACCTATTCTGGATGAGCACAGGGACCAATAAATGGGTTAATGAGAAGGCGTACCTCGTTCTCTTCGCCTGTCAGGTACCCGAGTTTGAGACTCCAGTGTTGGCACGCTTCGTGATCGTCTGATGCTGCTGCTTGGAGGAGCCGGAGCCAGTCGTCCATAAACTCTTTTGTGAATGTTCGCGTTGCGCCGAAGTCAACCAGCTCGATCTGTGTTGGGGTGTAAGGAATTATGATTTCATTATGTTCAGAGCTGGACATACCTGTCGCGTTTTGGGGTTCCACAGGAAATTGGTCCAATTCGGATCTGTCTGCATTGCACGGAATTCAAAGAGCTCCTTTAAGCATAATTCAATGATCCTCGCAGCAATCTGCAATGAAACGCAGTGAACATTAGCTGAAGGCCAAGCAGGCAAAATGACAAATCAGATACGCACATCATCGCGGTCCTGTTGACTCAACTCCAGCCTCTGTGCCTCACCGACACTAACACCCTCGACGTGTTCCATCACGAGCACACCTTCTGAACTTCCCTCCCACACCCATGGCACCTTGAATCTCTCATCTCCACCCAAGAACTCCCCAAACATTCGTAAAAAAGAGGCCTCGCGTGTATACGAGCATTCGTCCGCCAGCTCAGCCTTCATCACCTCAACCGTCCGGTCTAGGAACATCCCTCGAGGGAGGATTTTGGAAGCTGTAAGGAGCATGCGGACATATGATAAGTCGGAGTCGATTGAATTCCGGATGTTAGGGAATTGGACTTTTACTGCGACAGGTATTGGATTGGAATTAGGGTTGGAATTAGGATAAGTAGATGTTGCGTGTGGGTGAAGGAGTGCAGAATGCACTTGGCCTATCGAGGCAGCGGCGAATGGTATGCGGTCGAATGCCGTGAAGTATTCTGTTTCCCAATTGGGTCCAAGGGCAGTTGAGAGGGTCTGACTGAGCTGCCAGTCGGGCATGTAGTGTGCGCTATCTTGGACGCGTCGGAAGATTGCGTCCACGTCCGCGGGTAGGAGGTGTGTATCTACATAATAAATTCACGCAAAGATTCAAGTCAGAAGACGTGAATTGGGACGGGGGTAGTAGAGAATAATAAAAATAGACATACCCTGTATACTGAGGAACTGGCCCAACTTCAGCGCTGCCCCACGCATCTGCGATAGTTTAGAGACGAGTCTTCGAATGTTGGCTTCTGTCATCATGACGGATCCTTGCCCTTCCTCTGGGCCCTTTCCTGTGCGACGAAGGAGCTCTGCGGCTGCCCCATATCCTAACGAAGCAGCGAGACCTAGGTGCAAGAAGCAAACCGACTTCCGTCAGTCAAACCGTGGGTTTGAACGAAGGACATGACTGACCTCCATAGTGGAATAACCGCCCAATACGGGAGGATGGTACTTTGGAGGATTGAAGTGTCCTCGCGGGCACACCCACAGGAGGTGGTGGTTGCAACTCTTCATTGGATATCCGTGTTGATGTGCCCAATTCCTGCATAACCAAGTGAGCTGGGATCTGGAACTGACGAACAAAGAGAACAACTCACGGATTCAGGTGCTACTGTCGGTGCTGGCTCTAGTTGATTCTGTTCGATGGCTGTTCTTACTGTTGACGTCGGTGTGGGCACCAGGACCGCCGGACCCTTTACCGGAACTGAAGACGGGTCTGTTTCTATGGCCGTGGCTTGGTTCGAAGTGAATGTTGTTTCTTCTGTTTGTCCTGCGGGTGTTCGTGGACTGATAACGACAGAATCTCCCGCTCCGCGCCCATTCCCCTGGCTCGATACTTGAACAGCGATTTCGATGCGTTTGCGCTTGGTTCCCTTAGCAGTTGTGGCTACATATCCAGGTGCAACTTGCGCAGCTTTGTGCCTTGCAATGTTAGATAATATCTCGGCAGTGGTGTGGAGAACGCATAGCCAGTTGTAAGCTGGGCTCGGTGGCATGCGCGTTTTATTCAGGATTATAGGCGAGAATATGATCGGAGTGGTCGGACTGTAATGCTTGGTTCGGAAGTTGGAGGCAAGCAACGGCTTGATGGCCGGCATCAACTATCTTAAGAATGATGTCACCGAATGAGAGGTCGATAATTTAGTGGCACCAACGTCACGAGATCACATTCTGCACCACCGACCAGATCGACGTGTGAGGTGTTGTAACGAGCGGCAGGGATCCGGAGTGAAGTAAGACACTCATAATCGTAGAACGAGACTGAAATACACTCGTAATAAATATCTGAAGTGAAGTAAGACACCATAGGGTACCTGAGTATCAATTTAAGTGTATAAGATAAGATATGCTCATCTCCAGGACCGTAGAACGAGACTGAGGTAGACGAAAGAGCTACGAAAAAGTACAAGGAGCGGCTTAAGTAATGGAGTGAACTGAAATAAACACATATAGTCCGTTGAAAAGAGCATATACACAACATGAGGTTATGCAATTATTAGTATCAGACATGGCAAAAGAATGCCTGGTGACAACATTCGGGGTGATGATTCAACTGGAATCTAGTATGACCGAGGTCATAAGCATACATGCAACAACCCTTTCCCCAGCCCCAATGACCATGTGCTAACGCTCTTCCGACTCGGAGAAATCTTGAGATAAATCCTCACAAGTGACCTACAGATGACTCATAGATGGATCTTCTGAGGCGACAGTATGATAATTTTTAAATCGGCTATCGGAGATGGGTAGGTATCTGCACATTGTAGTCCGGCACGCTGTCAAAATTATTTGACATAGGTAGCGTGGGGGTGGGTTTTCCTCATGATCGAATTTCTCTAATGATATGAATTGCCCTGACATTGACACACTGAGTCAACAAGTATGTCCTTCTAAAATGTTGGGGACCAGCCCCTGAACCATATATGGAGTGTCAAAGCGCTTGATTGACCCATCGGCTCAGTGGACAAATCATTGAAAGCCATGGTGCTCGGAGGTGCTCCTCGGAGCGAATACACTACAACATGCTCACTGGCTCATTGATGTACAGTGAACCCATCAGCAACTCGTAATTGGCTTATCCGTTCCTCATAATGGGGGGTAGTTGAAAGTCGATGTGACTGAACATTTATTGTATATATGACTATTAACAATAAATCTATCCAACGGTTAGCATGTAGAATGCTTTGAATCTCTTGTGGAATGTCTTGGGTAGGGCTCCCACGAACCCGAGTGCTATTTGGTTCTGCTGCTGATGACAAATAATGCACGAACGCCCGGACCTACTCCAAGTATCAACTGTACTCTGCGTAATTGATCATTTTCTCTGACTTTCATGGTCCATCAGTTTTATCGCTTGCAAGGCGGATACTATCTGTTCTTTCCTCTCCCGATGGGCCAAGAACTTGCGTTCAGTTGCATACATGATCCCCGACTCTGTTCTTGCCGTCAACCAGGACTATTCAACTTGAATACCAGTTTCAAGCACCATGGTTTGGATGCAATAGTACGATTTCATCGTCTGTGGTTAGGCGTTTGGCCCAATCAAGCTTGCCCGGCGGTGCTTGATCCTTGAACGCATCATCCAGTGTTGTCGTAAAGCATAGACAGAAAAACCACATTTTGTAAGTAATTTAGGAATTTAGTTTCGGCGTTGATGGACAGTCCAGAGACAGCATACCCAGCCCCTATGTTTCGGCAGAGCACTAAAACGGAGTGCGAGATCTGTACCGCCCGTATAAACACAGATCCCGTCTCGGCGGTATTTCATAATTTCCGCCCCCGGTCCTTACCTTGGAAGACCATTTCTCGGTGGAGTTACTGAGCTAAATGTCCCAAGATCGGAGGGTTCGAGTGGCCATAGTGTGAGTCTTCCTCCCGAACCTTCGAAAGTGCTAATTTTATATGGCTCTTTGGCAGTGGCGCCGGTATAGTTGGACTAACATTCGCCATTGCCCTTAATGAGTTCGACAGAGACCACAAGTTCGCTATTGACATCTACGAAGCCACACCTGAGCTCTCAGAGATTGGCGCTGGAATAAATGTTTGGCCAAGGACATGGGAGATCTTGAAGCAGTTTGGTCTAGAGGACACTCTCACTCCGTGCTTTGACCACGCTCCGGACCTCGAACCACGTCCGTACTTCCAAAACCGCTTGATCGCTGAAACTTACTGACAGCACTCAGGTATCATCTTTGGTGTCCGAAAAGGCGATCAGAAAGACGGATTCAAAGTTCACGATATCATAGGGAATGGTGCGCATGCCTTTTTGCCCTTTTTTACTTAGAACCCACCTCATGCTATGGAATTTTCGATATTCAGGAGGCGCACTCCGGATCCATAGAGCCGACTTCCAAAGGAGCCTCCTCAAACACCTTCCCCTACCGGGCACGGCTGCGACAAAGATGAACAGCTTATGCGCAGTACACCTCTCCCACCGCCTAATCAACTACTCCTACACCAATGCAGGCCCCATCACCCTTAACTTTGAGGGCAAGCCTTCCACAACTTGCGATATCCTAATCGGAGCAGATGGCATTAAATCAAGCCTTCGACCAATGTTTCTCAATCGGTTACCGAATCCACAGAGATACGATAAGTTTAGGGAACCCGTGTGGTCGGGCACCGTCGCGTATCGTGGTCTCGTATCCAGAGAAGATTTAGAGAAGGTATATCCTGGGCACAGAATACTGGATCATCCCGGGCTCATGGTGAGTGACTTACACTGCACCCCTTGTGCACCGAATACTGATTGAACATGAATGTGGATGCGGATAGTACACCGGAAAGAGCAGGGTGAGTATTGAATTCATTGCTAAATTTAGTCCGAACTATATCCGGTTCATTCCAGTATACAGTCATGTACCCCGTCTCAGGGGGAAATTTTATCAATGTTGTTGCCATTGTCCACGATACATCAAAGGATACGACGGTCTGGAAAGGTCCTTGGAAGACTGACGTCACCCAAGCCGAGTTTTTCGAGCAGTACACCGGTTGGGACGAAGAAGTCCAGGCCCTTATCCGGGTATGTGTTACCCTTCTTTTCGAACGTGCTCGACCGGTTTACCGACAGCTTCCAGTGCGTAAAGCAACCGACGAAATGGGCGCTACAGTCTCTCAATCACTTGGATGTGTTCGCTAAAGGAAGGGTGTTCCTGATGGGTGACTCTGTGCGTATTGATTTTGTCTGAATTACTCGACTTCGTTCAAGCTTTCATAGGCTCACGCTATGCTTCCACACCTGGGTGCGGGTGCCAGTGTCGGCATTGAGGTATGATATCTATTCTACCTTTCGCCTCCAATTGCCCATCTCAATTGTCTTGCTCGAAGGATGCGTACATCCTCGCCTCACTCCTTACACATCATTCCACACCCCGTGTTCTTTCCACGCATTACATTAACCACCTTGCAAGCGTCTACAACACGATCCGTGTTCCCCGTGCCATTTCCATGGCGAAATCAACCATCGATACAGGTTATCTGTGTAATCTTGAGGCGCCTATATATGAAGGGTACAAGCCCGGGGACGAGATCCCTATGGATTTGCTAGTTGAGGGGGCCCGCACCATCGAGAGAAATTGGTCTTGGACGACGACGAATGCGAGCGAGGACCGCTGGAGGGCTGAGGAACTTCTAGGTAGAGGAGGGGAAATGGCCATGCTATGAGTTTGCGATAACACGACCTGGCATCATTGAGATGGACGATTGCCGAAATCTTCTTCGAGATTGCCTTTCGTCCGAGCTCTCTTGTAATCTCGTAAATGTTGATATGTAATAATGGACCTTGCCAGTACGCGCTCGAATCGAAAATTTTCATCTCGACACTTTTACCACTGCCATCATTGAATTTTTAATCAAGCGCTCAGAGGATGCATGATATGGTATAGATCAGAGCCACTAAGAGTGTCTCAACAAGGGTGGATGCTCTTGATCATCAAGCTTTCGCTAAGCCACAGCCTCAGCCGCCTAAGACGTTCGCCCTGATTGAATTTGGGTTGCTTACGTTTTAGGCCGTTCACTGTTTGCCGGCCCTATTTTGTATTTACAAGCCGAACTCCAGCAGAATCGGAGTCTCGGTCAAAGAAGGAGAGCACCGCAGCTATGTGATTCCGAACTTCTTGCAGGGTAACTCCAACCGCTTGCCCCGGACGCCAGGTTTTAGGCGGCGTGTGGGTTCTGCAATCAGCTCGCAGACAATCACCGCCAACACTTAATTGTCGAACTAGAAATAGAGCTTGTATTGGTATGTTGTGACATAGACGCGTCACTTGTTGACGTTGACACTCAATTTTGGATTTTGATCGTTGACCTGACTCCTGATGCTGCCATGCCTGCTGGCCGTGGATCCCAGTGCATTCGCGTCGGATAAAACTTTGAGCCATGGCACGAGCTCTCACCCTCGTGGTGTTTGCCATCTTGTGGCGCCCTTGCTGTTCAGCCGCTGTCAATGATCGTCTTGGTGCGATAATAGTCTTGTGGTACTGGTGCGCCTACGATTTTCCGCTGGTTCAATGTTCAGCTGCACGGAGCTACTCGAAATACCTCCACTTCGATCGCCTTGAGCCACTATTCAACCAATTCTATCGCCTCACTTTTGCACTCTGGGCTGCTCTATCCCGCCTTCCCCGTTTCGCTTGGTTACATCAGAGCAACTGGAGTCATTGCCCAAGAATGACTGGACGCCTTCTCTCTACCTTTTCTCTCTTTCTTTCCACAGCGCTCTTTGATTTCCGACGGAGGTCTGTTGTCCCGCCGTGCCTAGACTTCTTATCTAGATGCGAAGCATGAGCTGCTCGCAGCGAACCTCCGTTCGGTAAGCAAATCATCATGCTACTACCGCCAAGCTATGGATTCTCTGTCACACTATCTATCTCCCAGGATTTGAACCCCATTGGGTCACATATACATATTCAGTCTATTTGACCCAAAGTATATAAGACTAGAGATTCATCCAGTATTCTGCATCTGCACACTCACACATTATTCCTTCATTGCATCTTCTGGTCTGCTAGAGCATCTCATTTATTTTATCCATCACTTTGCAAAATGTCTCAAGATAACAACGAATGTATCCGCGTCGCCATCGTGTATGTCTTTGACTGTCCACTTCCTTGCACTTGCAGAGGACTCAACGCAGGAATCTAACAGTGGAGCTGGTATCGTCGGGTGTGCGTTGGCGGTTTCGCTAAACGCACTCGATACGGACCACAAGATCGCCATAGATCTCTATGAGACCGCCCCAGAGCTCTCCGAAATCGGAGCTGGTCTCAACATGTGGCCGAGGACATGGGAAATCATGAAGAAGATTGGGCTCAAGGATACCCTGATTCCGACCTTCGACCACTACCCTGACCTCGAAAACCGTGCGTCTTTTTGTCCCCTCTGAGGCTGGGAATAGGAAGATCATGATTATTTTCTAGGCGTGGTCTTCGAAGTTAGAAAGTCAGACCAGAAGAATGGGTACAAAGTTACCGATATCATGAAGGAAGGTACGTATCCGACTACCACTACTTCAACATTGTAATTTTAACTGAACTATGGCCCCAAATTTACAGGTGGTGTGCTTCGCATTCACCGAGCGGATCTCCAGCGCAGCCTGATTAAACACCTCCCTCTTCCGGATTCTGGCAACCCCATCAACAGCGCATGCACACTTCATCTTTCCCATCGTCTCGTCGACTACACCACTTCGGATTCAGGCCCGACCACCCTTCACTTCTCTAACCAACCAGACCAAACTTGCGACATCCTCATCGGTGCAGACGGTATCAAGTCGACCATCAGACAACTTTTCCTCTCGCGCCAGCCAAACCCAGAAGATTTCCAGCAATATATGGACGCCCGTTGGTCGGGAGCAGTTATCTATCGAGGTATTCTTGCAAAGGATGAACTGGCGAAGGTATACCCAGGACACCGTGCCTTGGACCACGCTGGACTCATGGTGGGTGACCATTTTTCTACCGAAGTGTCCCGATTATTGATTCGCGGCGAATTTCTTAGTACACCGGAAAGAACAAAGTAAGTTTAATACCCTCTTTCAACGCTGGTATAAAGAAACCTGATCTTGTAATCTATGACGTTAGCACACTGTCGTTTACCCGATAGCCGAGAAATTCATCAACGTTGTCGTCACAATCCACGGCAAAGAGAATGACGGGAAGCTCTGGGATGGTCCGTGGAACACGGAAGTGTCCGCCACCGAGTTCTACGAACAATTCGCCGGATGGGACGAAGAGTTCCAAGCACTCATCCATGTAGGGGTTTCTTTGTCTAAATGTTGAAAGGGCTGCTTTGACGCATTGTTGTGCACCAGTGCATCAAGCGACCGACGAAATGGGCCGTGCAAAAGCTGAAGAACTTGCCCGTCTATGCGAAGAACAGAGTGTTCCTTATGGGTGATGCCGTACGTTCTTCGGTTAATTCCAGTTGATCACACTGAACTTGGTGTTTCTCAGGCGCACGCCATGGTGCCGCATCAGGGTGCTGGAGCCGGCATTGGTATTGAAGTACGCCTTGGACGATTTCATAATAAATCCTTTATGCTGATTCTTCCCATCACAGGATGCATACACCCTCGCTGCCCTCCTTACTCATCCCTCGACGACCCCCGGCTTCACCACGGAATACATCGACAAGGTTGCGAGCATCTATAATGCAGTTCGTGTCCCTCGTGCCCACAGCATGTCGAACGGCTCGAGCAGGCAGGGCTACCTCTATGCCTTCGAAACTGAAGGATTCGAACAATACAAGGAGGGCGAAGACATTCCTATGGATAAGATGCTCGAATCATTCCGTGAGGCTGGCGAGAACTGGTCGTGGACCGCTACTGATCCCGATGATGACACGAGGAAGGCTGTGGAGCTCCTGGAGGGTAGGGCTTAAGAGTCGGGAGCGCTTGATAGGGCGATGTTATTATAATAATAGAGTGCTTGAGAGTCAATACCCGTCATGTCTAGAGTTTTGTAACTATTGACCCCATGTTTATGTATGTAAAGTAATTCAATCTGTGCAACTATCAGTCGTCTGCCAACTTCGTGTGGAGAACAAACGAATAGAATAGAATGGTATTGATCGTTGTTGGCCAGCTCAAGTGGCGAATCGAGTCGTAGGCCTCCGACAATCTAGGATTGCAACACCATCTTCCTCTCCACGCCCGGCCCGACCCTTCGTGCGTCTTGGAAGAGCTTGTGATACAAATCGGCATGACCTATCCTCCAATAAGACACCGCGATCATCGATCAGGAAGCGCTGGGCCCTTGCAAATCTGGTCTGGTCTATATATGTACGGGTAAACCGAAGGACCCGAGAAGCTTCAGAAGTTCAGAAAACCTGGCCTGTGTAATTCCACAAACCACAAGGCAAGAAAGTCACCAATTCTGTCATATGACATGGGTCAAGCATCCCTTCAAATAGCCCCGAACTCCAAGGGTGCGAGCGTGTCCCAGAGACGCTGCCCAGGACCTGAAGGTGAGAAAGTGGCGTTATTCGGCTTAGGCAAGAGCTATCGGGTCCGATTTGTTTTGATTGAGTCGGTTCCCCGTCGGTGTAGTGGTTGGACACAATGTAAGCACATTCAACAGGGACCGCTACTGATGGGGTAGCACAGGTTCAAAGGGTGCCCACATTTTAGCAGGGCTGGGAGTAGTTGTTTGTTTTGGTGGGTTGTGACAAATAGGCTCTGGGAGATGCCGTTAGTGTCATTCAAACGGCTGGTCGACGCTGACTCGACTTATACATAATTGTGACCCCGATCTGCTGCCGCTACTGGCGTTGGACGCCCGAATAAGGCTCTGGGGCTGTGACTGAAACACATACCTTGAGCTGCAAGTTTCACGTATGTCATGTACATACAAGCTATGCTAAATTGAGCCTCTCCCAGATGACATTCAGCCCGCTCTGCCCACCAGTCTCTCACCGCCTCCTCGGCACCGTTATCAAATACTGGCATTCTATGCCGCTTTTGGCGCCTTACAGAGGCGGGAAATGAGAACCTCCTCAGCCTGGATATTCTTATTCCCACAGAGGACGATTACGCCAAGCTTGATTTGGTAGGTAAGATAGCAGTGTTCTCTCGCAATCTAAACCCTATTGGTTCACGCAAATATCCCAACCCATTTTAGCCTTGACGCTGTCCACCTATATGAGCTGACTCCTCATTGCTTCGCTGGCGGTTTCTGTTCCGCTAGAACCTCTTTTATATTCTGATCTCTCACTCTATATAATGTCCCAAGATGAACGTATTCGTGTTGCTATAGTGTGGGTCTTTGACTTGTCATACATTTGCACCCACCATTGACTCGAAATGACAGAGGGGCAGGAATTGCTGGGCTCACACTTGCAGTAGCACTCAATGCACTTGATAAAGACCACAAAATCACAATAGATTTATATGAAGCTGCCCCAGAACTCTCAGAAATTGGCGCTGGTCTCAACGTATGGTACAGGACGTGGCAAGTTTTCAGAAACATTGGACTAGGGGACGCTCTGATCCCATTGTTCGACCACTACCCCGACCTCAAACCACGTATGTCTTCATCTTCCTTCTTTAAAGTGCGAGGTTGATAGGAATTCCTCTAGGCGTGGTCTTTGAGGTCAGAAAGGCAGACCAGAAGAATGGGTTCAAAATTGTGGATATCATGAAGGACGGTGCGTAACTGTCATCACACCGCAGCCAAAAGAGCTAAGCCTTCTGCACCATTCGATATTATAGGTGGTGCACTCCGGATTCATCGAGCCGACCTCCAACGCACTCTCATCAAGCACCTACCCCTTCCAGGCTCCAATGTGATCATTAACAGTCCATGTACACTTCACCTCTCACACCGCCTCACCAATTATACCCCCATCTCCACCGCATCAATTTCCCCGCATTCGGGTCCAGTAACTCTCCACTTTTCTGACAAGCCCCCCACAACTTGCGACATTCTGATAGGCGCAGATGGTCTAAAATCGACTGTTAGACAGCTCTTTCTCACACGCCTACCGGACCCCGAGAAATACAAGCCGTACCTAGAACCCGTGTGGTCAGGGACAATTGCATATCGTGGCCTCGTTACTAAAGAAGAATTGAGGGAGAAGTTTCCAGGTCATCGCGCATTGGATCTTCCCGGGGTCATGGTGAGCGGTCTGTGTTGCAGGGCGGTTTGAGTGCTGATTATTGGTACGTACGGTTAGTACATTGGCAAACATAAAGTAAGTTTGATTCCCGTCCTTGATGTCGAAATATGAGATCTGATATTGTACTACAACAGCATACGGTGGTTTACCCGATAGGGGGCGGAAAGCTTATCAACGTTGTCGCTACAATCCATGACAAATCGAAAGATGGAACAACGTTGGATGGACCATGGAACTCAGAGGCGACGCAAAGCGAATTTTATGATCAGTTTGTCGGGTGGGAAGAAGAATTTCAAGCGCTCATCAACGTATGTCATGCTTTCTTATGACAATGAAATGAGCAGGCCAGCCTGACCCATGTGCTAGTGCATCAAACGGCCTACTAAATGGGCACTGCAAAGTTTGAAGCATTTAGATGTCTTTGCAAAAGGAGCGGTTTTCCTTATGGGTGATTCCGTACGTGTTCATTCATCTGTCCTGGTTAATGACATCAACTGACATTTCGGCATTTGTAGGCACATGCAATGGTGCCACACCAGGGTGCAGGTGCAGGAATTGGCATTGAAGTCCGTCTATGACTTTTCTATGATCTAATGCTTCATACTCACCTCCTTCCCTTCAGGACGCGTATATCTTCGCTACTCTTCTCACCCATCCCTCATCACCTCGCCGTTTCTCTCCGCAGCACATCAGCCATCTCGCTCATATTTATAACACCGTCCGAGTTCCACGAGCCATAGCTATGTCGAAAGCATCAATCAAGCAGGGTTACCTGTACATCCTCGGAACACCAGGGTTCGAGGGAGTCAGAGAGGGCGAAGACGTTCCAAAGGATATGCTAGTCAAAATATTCCGTGAGGTCGAAGGAAATTGGTCATGGACAACGAGTGATCCAGAAGAAGATCGGAGAAAGGCTGTGGAGTTACTAGAAACGGGCATGGTTAGGTTGTGAGACTTTGGGCACTTGGACCGGATATGTCTGCAGTGTAACATATGTAGCGTTCATGGGAAGTCCGATGTTCATTTTCCCGCGCAAGTGTCTGGTGTGTACGTCAGTAGTTGAATCTGAATCTGTTCCATTCGGAGGTTGATACCAAACAACCACTTTGCTGATCCTCGGAATCAACACCATCAACCGGCAGCTCTTGATCCTCTGCCTATTCGGTTTGTAAATTGTGGTCATTATTACCTGCTCTGATCTATCACTCCTTGGATATGGGACCATCGACCGAAGCGCACCAAACAGCGAGTCGTGGACTTCTGTAGAACCATAATTATATGCTTTAAAATTACAGGCACCCTTACTCCCGAGCCTTCCCCACGACTCACCTGTTAATATCACTTGCTCCCTCGGGCACGTTCTGATCGCCTTTAGAGTACAATGGCAAGGAGAACCCCTCCTCGTCCAAATCCAGGCGGATAAACCCAACAGCGCTAGGCGCTCCTAAAGGACCGGGGTCGCGTTCTTTCCGACAACAAAAGAAACGCTTACATATCAATCCTCTGCCACAACCCCCTGGCTATAGCGACCTGAAGCTTTCTATTGTTGGTGTGGAGAAGGCTATATATAGCTCCCCCAGTCCATAAAGTGATCTGATTGGCCGGGAACTAGTAAATCTAAGAATAGTGTTTTGCTCTCACAACCACGGTT
This sequence comes from Macrolepiota fuliginosa MF-IS2, assembly GCA_015584085.1. Taxonomy (NCBI): domain Eukaryota; kingdom Fungi; phylum Basidiomycota; class Agaricomycetes; order Agaricales; family Agaricaceae; genus Macrolepiota; species Macrolepiota fuliginosa. Next base: position 42,093 of record MU151139.1, on the reverse strand, counting down.
GATACATAGAACCCCTATCAACGTCGTAAGCACTTGAGTGATAATTTGATACGCCACCTTCCTCGAGATATTGATTGCCCGCCTCGGTCGCAACATTTTAGACTGCGGGTGCTCATTTTTCCTTTCCCTTCGAGAGTAGGAAATCTTGTTCCTCGAGCTCCGCTCGTTATTCTTAGTGCCGCAGAGGCTCAGCAAACCCTGAATTCCATTACCCAGCATGAAACCAAAATTGCTAGTCCTGCCAGCATTACCGACTACCAACTGTCTCAGTCTCTGATACTAAAAAGCTTACTACTGATCCATCCGTCCATCCACCCAAGCAAGGCCAGCCAAGTTAATCAACTTCTTAATCACAATAATTAACTCCTCCCAATTTAGAAACCCGGGTGAGATGCTAGGGAAGGTTTTGGGCCGAAACTATCGCCCCAGCTTCCCACATCCTTAAGTTGTACCGACATGCTGCACATGTAACTTAAGTTTATCCAAGCTGAAAACCAGATTCCGTGATGCAAGGGTCGGTTGCAGGCTCCGCATGGTAAGTGAATCAAGGGACCACATCACCTTGGAGCACTAAGTCCAAAATTATCAATACCTCTCACAGCCTACTATTTCCCGTTTATCTCTCTCCGGCTTGCCTTGATCACGTTCAATCTTTACTCAGATATAGCTTAGGCATCCGACGATATATAATGACCGGCAACTCTTGGTTTCACCAGCAAGTTCAGCTCTTCAACTCTACACACCTAACAACCTCTTTCTTCACTAGTCGAAATGTCTCACCAAGAACGCATCCGTGTCGCCATCATGTGTGTACTATTTTGCCTTCTGCGCCTTCGAATCCTATGCTGATAGACTTGTCCCCATTCCAGAGGAGCTGGTGTTGTTGGGCTCACGTTTGCCGTAGCCCTAAATGCACTAGACAAGGACCGCAAGATTGCCATCGACCTGTACGAGGCCGCACCAGAGCTTGCCGAAATTGGCGCAGGCATCAATGTCTGGCCGAGGTCATGGGAAATTCTGAAGCAGATTGGTCTTGGGGACGCTCTTATTCCATTGTTCGACCACCACCCCGACCTCGAACCACGTACGATATGGTTTTTACTTCTATTAACATGGAACTGATAAGATGTAGGGGTTATTTTTGGAGTCCGGAAAGGAGACCAAAAGGATGGCTTTAAGATACACGACGTCACTAACTATGGTATGAATACCTCTCTCCCTCGCACATCTACAGCAACCTTATTTTTGCTTTCAGGGGGCGCACTTCGAATCCATCGTGCCGATCTCCAAAAGAGTCTTATGGAGCATCTCCCCCTGCCAGATTCAACTGTGGCGGACATCAAGACTCTGTGCACACTTCACCTGTCCTACCGCCTTCTTGACTACACTCAAACTACAAACACGGGGTCCAGCGGGGGCTCAGGCCCGCTCACTCTCCACTTCGCCGGGAAACCCTCTGCAGTCTGTGATATCCTTATTGGTGCCGACGGAATCAAATCCACAGTCCGACAACTCTTTCTTTCAAGATTACCGAATCCACAAACATATGAGAGGTTCCTACAACCCGTATGGTCGGGATTAGTTGCATACCGAGGCCTTGTTGCCAAGGAAGATTTACAGAAGGCACTTCCTGGACATAGGGCACTAACCCATTCTGGACTTATGGTATGTGATCACATCCACTGTGAACGTTCTGTGTGTTGATCAGATGTGAATAGTATTCTGGTAAAAGCAGGGTGAGTGGGTACCCACTTTGGGAATGCCTTTGGGGATGCTTAACATCTACCCAAATCATATTAGTATGCGGTTGTATACCCAGTATCAGGAGGGAAGTTTATCAACGTGGTCGCCATCGTTCATGACAAATCCAAGGATACGAATGTCTGGGAGGGTCCGTGGAAAGTCGATGTCCCGCAAACCGAACTTTTCGAGCAATATGCTGGATGGGATGAAGAAATCCAGGCTCTGATTAGCGTACGTGCTAATCCTTCCGTATAATGAGTTCGATATGGCTCACAGAGAAACCCTAGTGCATTAAAGAGCCTACTAAATGGGCGCTGCAGTCCCTCGATAACTTGGATGTCTTCGCGAAGGGACGAGTATTCCTGATGGGTGATTCTGTATGTATTGGCTCCTCCTTGTGAATTGCTTTCCTCATTTGGCTTTAATAGGCCCACGCTATGCTTCCACATCTGGGCGCAGGGGCAACTGTAGGCATCGAGGTATGTCTCTCAGAATTCTTCTGATATTCCTACCTATGCTGATAATTCTTTTGTAGGACGCATACATCCTCGCATCCCTTCTCACACATCCCTCTACCTCCCGCCCTCTGTCAACACAACACGTCAACCTCCTCACAAACATTTACAATACTGTCAGGGTCCCACCTGCCATCGCGATGTCGAAGTCATCCAACGAAACAGGCTACTTTTGCAATCTCGAGGCATCTGGTTTCGAAGGATACATGGAAGGCGATGACATCCCTATGAATTTGTTGGTGGGGGCAGCACACGCTGTTGAAAGGAATTGGTCCTGGACTACATCAGATCCGGAGGAAGATCGCCAAAGGGCGGTCACACTCCTCGAGAGCCCAAGGGCTGTGTTGTAATTTTTGATAATGGCTTGTTATCAACCCCTGTCCTAATGGTGTCACATTCAGGCATACTGTATTGTACCATTCATTATTTTCCTCATTTTCTTATTGGTATTGATTTGCTAGTTTCACATTGTTTAATATCGATTGATTTGTATTTTATTAGCTACTCGACTACGCAAATGACATTTTTATCAAACTAATTGGATTTGTGGGCTTTATAGAACTCCGCTTGAGGGTCATCAGAATCTCAATCAGTGGAATCAGATGGATGATTGCTCACATAGTGCAAAAGCAGATCGTTTGTATGTCCGTTCCAGAGTTGTATAATTGACATGCTGGATTCCGAACCTGGACAGCAGAAATGAGTCTCAAAGTAATATTAATAGAAATGGCGACAGACCTTGCACTCAAACCCGAATTCCACTCGGCATTATCGATCATAGCTATGGGTGAGTCAAAAGGTGTTATCAGCCAGTTGTAATAGATTTTCCTCACCCCAAGCAAATATACCCTGGACAGGTACATTATCCTCGTGGATGGCAAGGAGGACCTCTCCAAGATATGTCATGTAATAATCTACCTTTATCAGAGCCGCAGCAACGGATCGATCCGCAGTCAACTCACTGGTTCTGTCTACATCCTCAGTAATTCTGAATAAGGGACTCCGCAACTGTTCGAATGGTTCAACGAAACCAAATTCAGAAATATACTAGAAGTTGGATCAATCATCCACTCAGATTCGTAATCTGCCGGGTACATACCATCTTCTTGGTCGGCCACCTTTTCTGGAATTCTTTTAAAGACAATCTCAAGAACTGCGGTGTGGCTTGCAACCACGACTCGGATGCTGGATCCGGATTTGGTCCAGTAGCCCAACCGGCACTCGAGTCGAACAACCTGACATCTTGACACTCCGGCCAAAGGGGGTGGGTCATGTCATTCAAACAAGCCGCAATGCCGCCGTCGGGCGCGATTACCCACGAGGTTCGGTAAGCATCCGTTGCAAAGAAATCCGCTGAACCTATACATTTAATAAGATATATAGTTATTACCTATGCGAATGGAGAAAGATAGAATGACTAACCAAGTAAGTCCTTTTTCTCCGCTTCAGTAAATCTCGGCAAGATTTCAGGAGGGAGTATGTCCGTCATAATCTTCGGCCAATCCCCTGTTGTGTACACAGGATCAGAGAAAACCCCCATGCGGAATGCGGCATGTCGTTCCACGGCTTCTGCGTCTTCTGTGCTATTTTCTCGCCAGGGAATTCCGCTGTTTCGATTGGATCAAGCGGTGGTGAGGCAGCGAATGGAGGAAAGAACAAAAGGGATAATCACACGAAGTCATCGTTCTTGAACGCGATTTCCCCTTCAATCTTCATTTCCCTGAATGCTGCGGGGCGTCACGATTGGACCAATGGACCTAAAAGTTACGTACTTTTGACCGCTCCAGCGTGTGCTCGCACTAGTGACAATGGGGTATAAATAGCTACTTAGGATGTTGATAAGATGCTCCGACGTACACAAGTTATAGGTACAATGGTATGTCGCAGTCGTAATATTGAATCCAACAGGTAGTGACGCATCTGTCACAGGGAGTCAGTACTGTGTGTTCCAGCACCCGGTGATATCACACTCACTAAAGGGATATCCAGCAATTTGACTACAATAGACGCGAGGTTCGTTGAAGGTGTACCACGTCTTCACTCTTCCGTTGTACGCTTTGAAAACAGTCTTAGCATAACTACACGGGTCAGGTATCAGCCGCCAACGCATGGAATCTCGGTCGCTTACTGGACAAAGTCGTTTATGATGTTCGGAGAAACAAAGCCTCCGTAATAGGCCTGCAAAGCCAGCGGAATGTCCCAATGGACTTGTGGCGACATAAATTAATAGAGGTTTATAGATAGGTCGATGAGCTCACAAAGTGTTGCAACCGGCTCCACTCCATTCGCTAAGTGGTAGTCAATTACTATAGGAGGATCAGTTAAGTATAGAAGCGAGCATTTGAAAGGTAGATACAATCTGAGTAGTGATCTAAGGCGACTTTGTTGATCGGTGAGTCTGCAGTTCCGAATGGGAATATACGAGCCCACGAGATCCTATTTCGCCCAAATTTAGCGTGTTTTTATCAGATATGACGGACGAGACAAACGAGAAGGAGTGAGCATTGATTCCAAGTGCAGCAACACGCGATACGTCCTCCTTATACAAGAAGTATTGTAGGTCCACGACATCCCCTGCGCAACGAGGGTTAGTACATGCATTTTCGATACTTTGTATGAGGTGAACACACCGGTTGTCCCATCAACAACGCCTCCAGGCTGTCGACTATTCCAATCCCACATGGTCGGCCCTTTACCCTCGCTCTTTGCAGCACCTTCGACTTGATAGGCAGCTGTCGCTACACCGAATTTGAAGTCTTTTGGCAATTTCAAGCTTGGCATAATATTCTTCGGTTCAGGCGCATACCAGGTTGGGTAGAGTGGTGGAGGGGGTGAGGGAACTGGTATAGGAAGCGAAGGGGCGACGGTAGTTGTAATTGGTGGTGACTGGATTGCACCGCCGACCTGTTTTGGAAGCATTAATCATAGAGCAAGTCCTAGGGGATGTGGACACACGATATTCCATAGATTATCGAGGCCTTGGGGTGAGAAATCACGAGGAATGGACCCGACAGGCGGAAAGTGTGCGGAAAGTGTAGGGCTTGGGATGAAGGTAGTTGGTGTGCTAACTGTCGCAGTGGATGTTATGACGATCGGTGGATGTGATGCCGAGGTGTGGATCGATGCCGCTGTTGAAACCACTGTTGGGTTGGCATTGGATGCACTACTTTGTGCATTGGAGTTGCCAGTACTCAGGAAGAGTAAACTGATTAACAGGATAGCCCGTGACAAGCCGGGGATCCTCATCTTTGCTGCAATAGCCTGAGCTGTAGAATGTACTCCAGTATATATATATATATCGACCCTAGTGGAGAACTTCGCGTAAACCGCAACGAGGCATTCTAGAAGCCAAATTTCATGCAACATTGGAGGATGAATACTCTGCAGCTTAATGAGCAAAGCAACGTGACCGGGTCGGGCCGGCCAAAGAAGTGAAGAACAGGTCAGGCGTCCTCGACATAGGACTTCTCGTTGTCTCTATTTGTAGATTTCATACGGTTCCAAGGCGTAAGGTAGAATCGAAGTGTACCGCCTGAGCTAGATTCATGAGTTCGTCAACCATTGTGTCCCATTGCCTGTGAAAAGAGAAGATAAGCCGGATACCAAATTGAAGAGATATTTCACAGACAATGCACGTTTACGAGTACGTCATCATGCCTCGAGACATGAACAGAGTGTGGCGGCATTCTCCATCGTATCGCAAGCCCAGACGAGACCGGGATGGGGTTCAAAAACTTGGCCTGTCTAACACATTCACAGCAAAGTATGTAGGAGAATCAAGCGCGATGCTAGCCTGGGAATCAAAAAAAAAAGGCTAATAGGCACTGAGGGTTTCGGAAGTAATTCATGAGATGGAGTATTATTGAGCGCCAGCACAAGCTTTGGAAGGGTCCAGACTGCGTGAGAGTTCATGACATAAGCCTGTGGTGCCCCCAAGGTTTCCAACTAGTAACCCCCGCCCCAAACTTCAATTTCTAAACTTGAAGCTTGAAGGTATCGACAGCTACCGGCTGCTAGGACCTGTCTTCAAGGAACAGATCCTGCAAAACGTGGCCACCTACCACATCGATTTATTATCCCAAACTCTGATATCTGTAGACATCCGACCAAGAAGAAGCAAAGGCTAGATGTGTTGGGGGTTCGCGCAAGCTACTCTATACTGGAATCCAGTGGTCTACACCTTATTACGACTGAACGCCCCATCGTGATAAACTATTGATACATAACTGAAAATTAAACTTGTCAGATATATTGCCTTCCCTAAAGATCTTTGTCCCTAAGGATCATAATACGGCTCTGGGATCCTCCAGCAATGCTAATGCTCTTCCGCGATCTTCCTCCGGACTCGTTATTGTCCAAGCCCAATTCCTTTCCATGGCACGGGATGCCTTGACCAGCAAATCCATCGGAACATCATCGTGCTCTTTGTATCCCTCAAACCCGGACGCCTCGAGGTTGCAGATATAACCTGTTTCGGTTGTTGCCTTTGACATAGCAATGGCGCGTGGCACTCGGACGGTGTTATATATATTGGTGAGATGGTTGGTGAACTGCGCGGAGAGAGCGCGGGGCGTGGAAGCGTGTGTAAGGAGAGAGGCGAATATATATGCGTCCTTCGGAGCATGGGTGAGCAGGAGGTACCAAACCGGAAGAAGATCAGAAAACGTACTTCAATGCCTACGCTAGCTCCCGCGCCCAAGTGCGGCAGCATGGCGTGAGCCTTTGAGCATCAGATTGGAATGTCAGAAATCAGAAATCATCCGGGTGTGGACTACGCACGGAGTCACCCATCAAAAACACCCTGCCCTTTGCAAAAACGTTCAGATGATCCAAAGCGTGCAATGCCCATTTCGTCGGTTTTTTTATGCACTAGAATAGGTCCAGCCACCAATGATCAGCAAGCTGTCTTTCTGCGGGTAATAATAATGTAACACGTACTTGAATGAGCGCCTGAACCTCCTCCTCCCACCCAGCGTATTCCTCAAAGAGCTCGGCTTGTGTGACATCGACTTTCCAAGGGCCTTCCCAAACCCCGCCTCTCGTTTTATCATGGGCGATAGCAACAACGTTGACAAACTTCCCTCCTGACACCGGATACACAACTACGTACTAGTATGATAAAATATGTCAGAAATCGGACTTCCCACGACAAATGACATGAGAGGCGTCATATGCTAACCACATACCCTAGTCTTTCCAGAATACTAGGGTGTCCACATCCAATTAGAATCGGGACAGTAGAGATAGAATATACCCACTCACCATGAGCCCTGGGTGAGTCAACGCCCTATGTCCGGGGAACACCTTCTCCAACTCATCTGTAGAAACGAGACCCCGATACGCAACACACTCCGACCACACAGGCTCCATGTACCGTTCATATTTCTGCGGGTTCGGCAATCTGGAAAGGAATAATTGCCGAACGGTCGATTTGATACCATCTGCGCCGATGAGAATATCGCAAGTTGCCGAAGGCTTATCAGAAAAATGGAGGGTTATTGGACCTATATTCCTGGTGGAGGTAGCGGGCGCAGTCGAGGTATAGTCGGCGAGACGGTGAGATAAATGGAGAGTGCAAGGGCAGTTTATATCTTTCGCAGCTGAGCCTGCTAGAGGCAGGTGCTTGATGAGGCTCCTCTGGAAGTCAGCTCGGTGAATTCGGAGCGCCCCTCCTGTCACCGACCTTGTGAGTAAGGTTGATACAAATGTGGGAGATAGTCGCACCGTTGTTCATGACATCGTAGATCTTGTATCCCTCTTTTTGGTCTCCCTTCCGGACACCAAAAATAATCCCTGGAATTTCCCCCCGATGTCAATCGCGAGTTTAAAGCATGTAGTAACGAAGGACTCACTTGGCTCGAGGTCGGGTTGGTGGTCGAATAGGGGAATAAGCATTTCCTCGAGGCCGATCTGCTTCAGAATCTGCAGTGTCCTCGGCCAGACATTTATGCCTGCGCCGATTTCTGAGAGCTCTGGAGCGGCTTCATAGATGTCAATGGCAATCTTGCCCTCTTTGTCGAGGGCATTGAGGGTCACAGCGAGCGTGAGCCCAACTATGCCAGCGCCTCTGTCAAAACGAATAAATTCATCAATGATCGGTACTACGACAGCGAGAGCCTTCAAAGGGCAGAACGCACACGATAGCGATGTGAATACGTTCACTGCGGGACATTTCTTGTAGAAAGGGAGTATGGAAAGGGTGAGCCAATGAAATCAGTTCAGGTCTGGGAGAACTGGTCCTGACTGGGGACGATGGGACTTCATTTATACCCTGAAACCCGTATCTGACTGGATCAAACAGATTGGGCGCACTAAAAGAGATGTGGGACGCGCTCTCGTAATTATGGAACTTGATGCCAGATTCTACGAACAGCTGAGGGACTGAGCCAAAAACAGGCGAGTTCTAGTCCACGGTATTATCGTGCCCAGGTCTCCGATATGGGTGGATCCAAAATTAAACACATATCATGAATGCGGTACCAACGGCTGGGAGCCTGTTGACCCAGCCTGGCGCCAGAAGCGAGCGCTCTCTGGTAGATGAACAGAGTCTCTGCGGTATGAAGTGTCCCGCTCAGAGCAAGCGACCAGATTCACTCTTGTTACCTGCAACACGGTGGCATTATTGATTTCCAGATTGAGAGAACGTAACCGAGATGGCCCGCTCGCTGAAAGACTGATGATGGCTTGAGCTGACGGCATATTTCATTTGTGATAAGAGTCAATCTCGGCGCCTGAGACCAAGGCCAACACAGACTGAACAAGTGGTCAACAGCCAGTCTCCATAAATCTTACCATTAATTACTACGGGTTAGTATTTTCATTAGCCGAGCGTCTCGGTCAGTCTGCTGGTACCCAAAATCCAGCCCACCTTGCTCCACGTGAGCACTACGGAATCAATCGATGGCTATACTCGAGTTGCGTTATTCTGCAGCTTATTATAGCCCCCTAAGCTGTTTGCGTGTCGGTGGTAATTCGCGTTACTGGACTTGACGAGAAGTTGAACAATACAATGACAGTGTTTACCGCTCACCTACGAAATATTCGAGTTGCGAGTCCTAGTGTAGTAAACCAAGAGAGCAGATAGTGACGACACATCACACAATTAATCTTGACACATCCTGATATGCAAGGCCGTAGATAATGAGCCCGAAGCCGTGTTCCTTAATTTCCTAGTACCGGAGTCCCTCGCGGCAAGTGTAGTTGATGAAGTGTCGTTGAAGGTTCAAAAAAAGCTTCAGGCCTCAGTTTTGAAAATGAATTCAGGGTTTAAACGTTTAAAATATAAGCATCCTAAATTACAGGCCCCACCGAACAATAATATAAAGTTCAAAATGGACTCGACATGTTCAACTATAGCACCTATTACCTAAAGGACGGTGTAAACGATGCGATACGGGACTACAACAGGACTGCGGTGAAGTCGACGATGACTACCACCTCAAAGGGAGAGACAGGTGGTCAAAGAAACTTATGAGATTGCTCATAGAAGCATGACAATCACTTCCATGAACTCGTATTGGATGACTTGCGGCCTTACCACGATCGCCATCGCAGTGGGCTGTCCTACAGCTCTGCTCGGGGAAGGGTGAGGTGCACGGAGTAACATTGAGCTCCTGAGACCCTGCGAAGTACACTACGAGGGAGTCAGGTTTGGACCAGTTGGCTTATCAATTGCCAAGAAGTGCCAACGCTATTGAACCAACCGATGTACTCGCCTTCGCGCTGAAGGTGTCTTGTCATTCAGAATCATTCAATCTCCGGGATACTTTTACCGCGATAGACTGTTGGTTATGCTCTTTGACTCGAAATGATGCACTGCCTGCCACACCATTCATGCCAAGCCATAAATATAGGGTGGAAACGAGAAATACTGGCAGGAGTTGAACGTCACGTAGGCACGAAATGATGCTGTCAAGGTAGATTCACTGAGAATCATCATAGGGAGTGTGTGTTGCCGTATTGATCTAGCTGGTAGTCCCGCGCCCAAGGATGGGAGAGGTTATGCACACAGCAGTTTACCCGCAACACGGACAACCTGGTGCAGAGCTGGGGAAGTTGGTGCTGCAGGACAACAGGCACTGGACATTGTTCAACCAGACATATATTAGCCACAGACTCGCCGGTGGCCTGCGCTGCGGGTAACGAGGTCGGTATTTTGGCCCGACCTCGTATTCTTGCATTGATTTATTGTCGTCCATTGACGCGCTTTCGTGCAACCGTATGATGAGAAATATTTATTGTCGAAAACACTGGGGCGGCGATGTTCGCAGTCGTAAGCCTTTAACTGGCAAAGTGACAGCATTATCTGGATTAATCGTGGTCCACGACTTCACGTAACATATGCAGTGTCCTCACTTCAACACCAATACGCAATGCTGATAAATATGCCAATGAATATGACGTACCGTGGTAGTTTCCCGCCACTTAGTTAGCCCGCCCAATATCGTTGTCGGAAGGGGTAAGGCTTGCACAGAACGCATCCTCGCGCTGGGCCCCCAGCTACCAAATTGGGAGGTGTTTTTGCCGGACCTAGTGGTAAGAAAGGAGTCGTAGTTGCGTGACCGAGCACATTGTTACGGATCGAAAGTGACGTCATACCCTGGACGGGCGCAACGTGATCAACACGAGTCCTTGGAGCACAAGCATGGCGTTATCAGTGGAGACGGCAAAAAAGCCCATAATTCCATAAAGTTCCATAAACTCGCTCATCATCATATATAGTTCTTGCTTCTCGGTATCACACAAGATTTTTTGCAATATCTATATGCCGGTCACATAATATCCCTGACATGTAATGTAACTACATAAATCCTCGGGTTCTCCCTGCTTTACAGTGTCTCCTTATTCTCCTGGCCGATAACCTAGCCCCGAACACTTGGCTTCGCGATCATGTTAGCACGCCGTCAATTAACCTGGCTCATCACAGGCACCTCCTGTTGAACCGGAAACGGTGAAACGCCCTGAGAACCACATGACTCAAGCGCTCGTCGCCTCACGTGATGATAGTCGCTAGGTCGGTCCGTAGGCATGATCTCAGATACGAACTATCTTAGAAGATCTGTCAATTATGTTTCTATATTTAGAATACAATATGCTAGTCTCCGCTTGCAGCGTAGCTTTGCTCCTGTGCTTATTGTGCGTAGTCGTAGCGAGGTAACAATGCAGCATTATGTAGTAATGGACTTATACTATGCATCGTGGGACATTGGACTCTTTGTAGAGTATATAAACCCCATGTATTCCTACTATGCAATCCAGTTCTCTCTTCTATCGAAGCGTCTTTAAGCACAACCAGCAAGCCTTCAACAAGTAAGTCTCCTATCGCTATATGTACACCATGCGCTAGGCATGTTCTGCTTTCAACACCTCCTCCGGCTTCGGTTATCGCCTCGCCTTGCTCGCTCTCCAGCGCGGTGACAAAGTCCTCGCTATAGCCCGCTCTTTACCCAAACTCCAACGACTCGTCGATGAAGTTGCAGCGCAAGATCCCGCTAAAATCACTTCATCTTCTCATAAAAGCAATGGGGAGAGTATGAAGGACAGACTAAGAACGTTTAGATTAGATCTCGGCGATTCGGAGAAAGTTGTGAAAGATGTGGTTGAAGATGCCGTAGGTGTATGGGGCGGCGTCGACGTATTGGTTAATAACGCTGGTACGTCCCCGCCTCTTATCACCTTGCCTTGTGAGTTTAGGTGTGTTGGGTTGCATAGGTTGGGGACACCCAGGCTTGATTGAAGAACAAGGGTACGTGCAGTATTTCATTGTCGATTAAACGTGGACTGGATTCGTTATCTTCAGGATAAAGGACATCCAACATCTGATTGACACAAATATAATGGGTACTGTCAAACTCACGTTCGCCGTTTTACCACACATGCGTGCACAGAAATCGGGAACAGTAGTTACGATTGGTAGCCGATCGGTTTGGAGAGCCGAGTTTGCCGTACGCTTCCTCTTCCTTCCCCCTCACTACTGTCCCTAACATGTACTATAATAACGTGTAGGGTATAGGCTCATATGCAATGGTTAAAGCCGCCATCCACGGTACGTCCTAAGCAACATCCTACCCAGAACAAAACTGACATCGTGCCGCATTAAAAATAGCATTCTCAGAAAACCTCTCCACAGAACTTGCACCATTCAACATCCGCACCCTCCTCGCCCAACCAGGCGGCTTCCGCACAGAAGGTATATACTCCCACGGCTGGAACTCAACCAATCCAATATCAGACTACGACGACCTCCGTGATAAAACCCGTACTGTCTTCAGCAATATTCCAGGAAAAGAACGCGGAGACCCTTGGAAAGCCGCCACAGCTATCGTTGATATAGTTAGAGGTGAAGGTATAGCAAAAGGTCGAGATTTGCCTAAGTATTTGATTTTGGGCGATGATGCGGAAAATGCTGTGAGGAATAAGTGCCAAGTTGTGTTGGATACACTTGACGAATGGAAGGATGTTACGCGGGGGGTGAACTTTGACGAATGAGTAGTATGCTTGGGGATGGGTGTGTATAGTGGAATGGAGGATTTCATGACCCCTATATCGATGGTTTTCCTGTCGTCCAGCCTGCCGATTCACGTTTGGAAACCACGTGCTTCTCCTAGTTCGACGACATAGGCTACTACGAGGAGGATATGTCCGAATGCGAAACCCCCCTTTGCGCCATTCTTCTCGTACCACCGAATATTACTGTCAACTCTGCGAGAAATGTAATTCAGCGTTGATAAATAATACTAAATTTATATATATATATATATGAGTAATTTTTCAACACAGTACAACAACCACATCTGCTCATTATCACCACCTTCCACATGTCCTATCCTCACCTACACTACGCCATAAACCAAAATTCCTCTCATTATGGATAGATAGGGGTCCTTGCCTTGTGAACGTATATGTTCAGTGCTGGCAGAACTTTTCAGAAGCCAGACCTTCTCTTCTTTGATCTGTATCACGACTTCCACGACCTCAGTTCTGGGATTTGGGATCTACACGTACCTACCAACATCAGTGCACTTTAAATTTGGTCTTCTATGGTGCACAAGAGCCCGTTTAGCACAGCTGGCCTCGCATGTTCTCTGGTCGAGTTACTGGTATATTTGGCGAGGGCCGACATCGCCTTTTAATGTACTATTCTTCACCTACAACGTGTAGACGGCCTCATCTAGTATATCATTGGCTGAGACTGAGCAGAAGCGCTTGAAAAACAGAAAATCCGCCGGTCACATCTACGGTAATCCCTGTTTCCGGGAATCACAGAACATTGCCTATCGAATCAAGTGATTCCGAAGACACAATACGCGTCCGTGTCTGTCGCCGCATGTGCTAATTATAGATCATTTTTAGTCTCTCAAGAACACACATGATCCAGCTCTAGTTATCCGAAGGCTCGGCAAAACAATACATTTGACATGCGGGGGAAACTGAGGATTGGCATCTATGTAATAGCGATAACTTAAACCCCCGAGTTTCATAGTTCCCCCCTTTCTCCTGTCCGGATACTCAGACTTGAACACAATCTTGCACCATGCCAGACCACCAGCTGACCTGGCTCATCACAGGCTCATCCTCTGGCTTCGGCTACCGCTTCGCCTTGCTCGCTCTCCAGCGTGGTGATAGAGTCCTTGCCACAGCCCGCTCTTTACCCAAACTCCAACGGCTCATTGACGAAGTCTCAGCGCAAGATTCTGCCACTACCGCTTCTTCCAATGGGGTCCAGGAGAGTATGAAGGACAGGCTAAAGACATTGAGATTAGATCTAAGCGATTCGGAGGAGGTCGTGAAAGACGTGGTTAAAGATGCCGTAGGTGTATGGGGTGGTATCGATGTATTGCTCAATAACGCTGGTACGCCACCAATCCTTTTCTCTTGTTTTGTGAGTTCAAGTGTGTTGAGGTGTGTAGGTTGGGGACAGCCGAGCATGATCGAAGAACAAGGGTACGGACAATATCTTGTTGATGATTAAGCGTGGATTGGAATCTCTATCTCTAGAGTAAAGGGTATCCAACACCTACTCGAATCCAACGTGATGGGTACCGTCAAGCTCACGTTCGCCGTCCTACCATACATGCGTGCGCAAAAATCAGGAACGATAGTCACAATTGGTAGTCGATCTGCATGGAGAGCCGAGCTTCCCGTACGTCTTCCCCTCCCAATCATAATCCTATAACATCAACATCCCACAGGGTATAGGCTCATACGCAATGTACAAATCAGCCATACATGGTACGTCCCACTGTCCTCACACAACATTAACCAAAATTAAAACCTTGACAATCATTTCATAGCATTCATAGAGAATCTTTCCAGCGAACTCGCACCCTTCAATATCCGCGCTCTCATCGTCCAACCAGGCTCATTCCGCACAGAGGGTATATACTCTCACGGCTGGAATGAATCCAACTTGATACCTGACTACGATGAGCTCCGCGCTAAAACCCGTGACCGCTTCGCCAGTGTCCCAGGAAAAGAACATGGAGATCCCTGGAAAGCCGCCCGAGCCATCGTTGATATAGTTAGAGGGGAAGGTATAGCCAAGGATCGAAGTTGGCCTCAATATCTCGTCTTAGGTGATGACGCAGAGTTTGATGTGAGGAATAAATGTCGGGTTGTATTAAATGCGCTTGATGAGTGGAAGGACATTACACGAGGGGTTGGTTTTGACGTGTAGGGTTGGTATGCTTAGAGATAGGTTATGTAAGAGTGGAATGGGGAATCTATTACTATGAGCATATAACGACGGAAGGAAATTACATATGAATGGGTTTGCTGTACGCAGCCATAGCGGCCTCCTTGAATGCCTCTGATAGTGTAGGCTAAAAGAACGTAACAACATTAGTACCAGTTCACAATATAGCAGAACAAAAACACTCACATGAGCATGTGTCGTCCTTGCAACATCCTCCGCACTCGCACCATACTCAACCGCAAGCACACCCTCAGCAATCATCTCACCCGCATTCGGCCCAATAATATGGACACCAAGAATCTTATCCGTCTCCTTCTCTGTCAAGAACTTGACAAACCCATCGGAATCCAAGTTGGTCTTTGCACGGGAGTTGGCCGAGAAGCTGAATTTGCCAATGTTGTATTTGACACCCTCGGCTTTGAGGTCTTGTTCAGTGCGGCCGACCCACGCAACTTCGGGGTGGGTATAGACAACGGAGGGGATGGCATTGTAGTTGACGTGTCCGTGCCCGTGCTTGATGTGCTCGACGGCGGCAATACCTGTGATAGGGGAATTTGAATACACAAGGAAGCTATTATCATGGAAAGTGCGCACCCTCTTCCTCAGCTTTGTGAGCCAACATGGGGCCGAAGGTGACGTCACCGATACACCTGATGTTCTTGACGGAGGTGTTGAACTGGTCGTCAATTACGATACGACCACGAGCATCCTTCTCGACGCCAGCAGCCTCAAGATTGAGGCCATCGGTGTAGGGGCGGCGACCGACAGCAACCAGGACGACGTCGGCTTCGAGCTATACATGGTCGGGTAAGTTCTGATGTGGTATGTAAAATGAACGAATGACTACATACGGTCTCCTGCTTGCCGTCTTTGGCTGATTCGGCGGCCAAGTACACCTTGCCATCCTTCTTCTCTGCAGAGAGGACCTTGGTATTGAGTTTGAACTTCAGGCCCTGCTTGGTCAATAGCCGCTGGAATTGTTTACTGCATGATCGTTAGTACAATTTAGCCAGAAAAAAAGGAAGCGACGACATACGCAACCTCATCGTCAATACCCGCACCACCAATCGCACCAAGGAACTCGACAACGGTCACCTCCGCACCGAGTCTACTCCAAACACTACCCATCTCAAGACCAATAATTCCACCGCCGATAACAACCATCTTTCCAGGAACCTGTTGCAGCTCGAGTGCACCAGTCGAGCTAACAATTTGCTGCTCGTCAATCTCGATCGTTCCTCCAGGGAAAGGCGCGACTTCAGATCCGGTAGCAATGACCACATTCTTGGCGTCTACTGTTGTTTCACCACCATCGAGCAGTTGTACTGAGATTTGGGTGGGTGAGACGAAGGACGCGGCGCCCTTGATGTAGTCGACTTTGTTAGCTTTAAAGAGGTGTTCGATGCCTTTTGTTAGGCCAGTCACAGCAGTGTTTTTGGCTTCGAGCATTTTTGGGAGGTTTAGGGTGACGCCGCTCACTGCAATGGAATGAACAGTTATTCTATGCGTGAGGGATGGGATGGGGCTTACCGTCAATACCGCGTCGCTCAAAGTCATGTTGGGCTTGGTGGTATAGATGAGAGTTGTTAAGCATGGCTTTCGAGGGAATACATCCGACGTTCAGACATGTTCCGCCGAGTGCGCCACGCTTTTCAACGCAAGCAGTCTACAAAACAGAGAAATTATCAGAATCCCATTATACGCGAAGTTGAGTACCAATAACACACCTTAAGGCCGAGTTGGGCTGCTTTGATAGCAGCCACGTATCCTCCAGGTCCTGGAAATTAATCAAATTAGTCAGTACGAAGCAGAATATGTATGCGGATGGACGCACCTCCTCCAATGACAACAACATCGTATGGCTCCGACCCAGTCGCGAGCCCCCGGTAGGATTGCCAGCTGCCAACTTGAAGGCCAGTCTGGCGCAGACGACGTCCGGCCCTTGGGATATTCTGTACGACGTGTTAATGTTGTGTATTATTCCGTTTAAAGTATTACAGACCTGTTGAGCAACTCGTCGGAGCTGAAGCATGGTGGAGGAATAGAATAAAAGTTGGATGGCGCTAAGCGAGCAAAGTGTTCCGAGCACCACTGTACCAATCACGTGCTTCCTCACACGCTCCTTCCCGAAGGACTATGACCAATCTCGCGGACCAGCTGAGGAATCACCGAAGTGTATTTATTTATACAATGTCTGATGCATGATGACTAGAGTAGGAAAGAGCTAATATACACGTTTATTTTTGATAGTACAGTGCACGACCAGCGAGGCTGCGGGGGAATCAGGATCCAGAATTACGACAAGAATCAATCAGAGAGCCATAGACAATCCGAACATCGCTGGCCAGACGATAAACAAGAGCCGGAATCGCGCTTGTTCCAGTTGCTCGGCACGACTGTACACACCATTCCTTCCGTTATTACGCTGAGGTGGCACAGATGAACCTCGGTCCAAAGGGTCTGCAGTAATAGTCGAGACGGGTACTATCTCTGTGTTGGATGGTGTTTCCGTACGGCTGACTTTTGTTGACATAGATGACGTCGTTGTGTGTGGTTGTTTTTGGCCAGATGTCGTTGCTTCGGGCATAAGTAAAGACTTGAGTGGGTAGGTATTCGAGCCTGTCGTCGTCGGTGAAGATCTAGTGCCTGCTGATAGCTCGACGGACTTAGCAGCGGTATTTCCTGGATCCGAGAGAATCGTAAAGTCTGCCGTGTATATGTCTTCTGTAATTCCGGGGGCGGAAAATCGGAGAAGGCTTCATGGAGGTCGGGTCAGACTTGTGCCAGACGCGCGTCGAGCCTATTGGCTTACTATGTGCCATTCTGCAAGCCAAGTGGAATCATTACTTGAGTTCCATGCGATTCGGGGTTCACGCCTTGTGCTAGAGTAGCCATATCTTCCTGATAAACGCCAACATCGTCACGCCGCCGAGCACATCCCGCCAAAGACAAGTGAAACCTACATCGCAGGCTGTAGCCAACTTGATCGCCAAAGCTCCGATGTCAGAAATTCGAGGTTTGCGGTCGTCATCGATCCACTCTATCATCGCAGCCCGTCCAGAGTAGAAGACTGTCGCAGCAACTGGTTGTGTCGGATAGAGTGCAGATAGAACCACAGTAACATTGCAAAGGACCACGCCCATAAGAATACGCATGTTCCAGTAGTTATAGGCCATATTAGTGTCCGTTGGAAGATAGAATGGAAATGTGAAGTTGCCTTGCAGGTGAGGATAGAAGATAAAATGATATTTGAACGAGTAAACGCAATAAATGCACTATGACGTCACCGTATTACGTAAACCTTTTTTAATGGAAGCGCCCGTTTTTTTATATGACTGCCCTTCAAGTTTACTGTAAAAAGAATTGTGACGAGCAACAATTGGGTATGGCGCCCATAAAATGTAATTTTCAAACACCTGATCGATTTCAAACACCCCATCAACGATAGTATGGGAGCATGGACTGAATTTAATTGCTTCTCCCTTCTTCATTTTTCAAATCCACTCTATCCCTTTCGGAGACAATTGAACTTGGGCCATTATATTTGTCAAATTACTTACCCCCCGACCATCCCACCTCGCAATACTCCAGTATCCCCCTCCCCGACAGCTATAGTCTATTTCATGGATTATTTCAAAAGTGGGAGCGTATGACCATGCCCCGCACGCTTCACGCTTCACGGTGATGTTTCTCGCAGAGGGTATTGGTAAATAGTAGTAAATCAATATATTAATAAGTTTCGGTAGGCCATCCTTTAATAAACCAGACGCTATTCCTACTTACCCTCCCCTCGTTTACGCTGCACCATGGCCTCCATTTCCTTGTGCTAGTTAGTACCTCTCTTCTTATTTCCGATCAAGGCATTAATTGACCAGAACAGTGCTACAAGTGTCACCGAGAAGCTCCCTGACGAACTCCTTGCGGAAATTTTTCTAATGCTCGTGTCTGACCGGGGCATCGAGCTGGCGGAAGACTGGCTCGACACATACTGGCATCGCCTTCAAGTTATGGGTGTATGTCGGAAGTGGCGAGATGTCGTCGTATCCGATCCAAGATTGTGGACGAACATCCTTGTGCAAGAAGTGTTCGAAGAGAACAGAACCCCCCACATCCCATTTTTCAAGCTTTGTCTCAGCAGGTCACGAAACTTACCGCTTTCGATTTACATTGTTGGGGACCTCAAAATGGAAGTGTGGTCATCTCCACACTTCATAGAACTCGCCCAAATACTTGGTGCAGAGGCCTCCCGATGTGTATCGTTCTCACTTTGTGCGAACTATGCTGGACCCTACTCGGACTTTCAGGCGCTTCATGCGCTTCTCAACCTCGAGTCCTACTTCCAATCCGCACACCGGCTCCGGTCTGTTCATTTCGAACTCCTGGGCTCAATTCTGCGTGATCGACAGAGACTCTATGATCTGTGCACTAAGTTCTCTAAAATACCCCTTCTTACCAATCTCACCCTCGATATTACGGGTTTATTGGTCAATGACGACCAGGACCTCTTTACCTCTGTTCCCAAAGAGCAGCCTTGGTCAAAGTGGCGCAGTTTGACCCTAAATGTCGACTCAATGCCGTCAAGCAACCTAGTGTATCTCCTTCAAAGATGCTCGCATGCCACGAGGATAGGCATATACATCGAGTACCTCCCCCTATCCTCTCATATACCCCTAGTCCAAAATACCCTCCGTGCACTACACATTGAGACTAGCACCGATTTCTTTGGCATGGTCGACTCTCTCACGCTCCCGAACCTCGAAGTGTTCCAATATGAACTTTTCTTTGATGAATACAGCTGCCTTGGCCTGGTAGATTCAACTATCTCAAACGTCGCCCCCTTCCTCCAGATGATTTCCCGTTCACCTCGACTGCAAGTCCTGCTTGTGGACCTCCTAACGTGGACAACGGAGGATTTGCTGACCTTCGTTTCGCACCCTACCATTATCAGGATTCCCACCTGTCAGGTGTTGCTCGAGGATTTACAATACCCAAGCCAGGCGTCTAGAGTGAAGGGTTGGATGTCTCAGTGGAAGGAAAAGCTCAGGAATAGTGGACCGAGTCCACGAACGCGAGTAGTAGATGAACCATTGGTCGTAGGGTGGGTAGAAAAAGGGATAACAACAAAATATTTCGAGTGCCTTCAAGGGACTCTTGACGAGTGTAGAATCACCCCCCATCCTCTCTTAGTTTATGCATCAGGTTTACCCCCCTAGTTCGTCGCGTTCATGTGACCTCCTTGAAATAGGACTGCTTGTCAGGAGATAGCGAACATGAATGTGGTCTGCGGGACTCGGCTTCATACCATCCGTATTGTATCCTTGGTGGTTGCTGATGAGATGTATGTTCCGCGGTACAACAAGAGCACCGGCGATGTTAATGAACATCCTTAAATCAGTAATAGAGGAGGAACTTGAATCCAACTGGGGACCGAGGTGAAAGATAACGGTGGGGCGTCATGGAAGAATTGGACATGTCGTGGATAAGTGGCGTCGATGCCTCTCTCGCTGCAGAATACGAGAGCGGTATAAATGGTATGAGACTGGAACCTGATGTTTTATCAGTGCGACGGTGATCGTAATCCTGGGACGCCATGGTGTAGAATGTTTCTCTTGATAACGCGTAGAAGCGCCTTTGTTGCTATTATAGTACAGCATAGTAGCAGGAGGGAATACAAACGCAGATCATCAAAGTCGGACCGTCTAGTTCCAGACGGGGAAGGGAGGTAAAGAACTCTACGTATCGATACCATCGTGATCCGATCCTCCTTGAACCATGTCTTTCCAAAAGCCCAAAGCAGAAGGATCATTTTCCGTTCCTTGCTTTCGTCCGGTTGTTATTCTGAATGAAATGTTTATGGGCCGCTGAATGACTTCCTGGCATCGCCTTCGATCGTTGATTCTGCGGTAGAACATATGGATCGAATAGTACGCGAGGTTATGGGTGTATATGACTTACACAGCTAGCATAGCAATGACATAGACTGGGGGGGGGACAAATAAGCAACACTTCTAAGCATCCAGTGTCGATACCTACTTCGTCCGCGTGTGAGATAAATACCCAGAGACACATAGGTAGCAGGTAGCAGGGTGTACTATGGAATTTGTCAAGAATGTCGGGCGGAATAGCTTATGGGAACCTCACATACCGTTAGTAAGTGAACGATTGTTGAGAGCCTATCAGAAGTAAATATGAGCGAGATTGAACGATAACACGATCTCCAAGACGTCACCATAGAACCAGGCCCGTGCTCGCCGTCCAATAGATTAGAGCTCGAATGACACGTATGGTTCCTCCCCTTAGGATATCTCGTGAGACGCCAAGTCGGGTTGAGATCAGACAAGGAGCGTACTGGCTTCGGACACCTCGACTCCGGTGATATAACATCCAAATCATCGTTCCGGCGATGATACCGTCCGAGAGAATCTTAAGGGAATACGCCGAAAGCAACCAAGACTTTAGGTGACATCAACGCCGAGCGCAAGAGTTTGGGTAAGAAGTGCACGCACGCGGGCGGCTAGTGAGTCGGGGAAGCATGGAAGACGAATCCTGGAACATTGTATAAGTGGTTTTCTCCAGCTCAATGACAACGAGAGACTGACATTCCCTGAAGATATACTGCAGGAAGCTGGGATTGAGAGATGTAATTGCAGTCTCGGAAAGGGGGAACTTACCCAAATTGAGTGCTGGTGTTCAGGGTATTAGATTGGGAAGGGTAATTGAATATACAATGAAATACCTCACCTACTGAGGCGATGTACGGGGGAAACTATGAAAAGGAAAATAAGCATCACCGCGCCCCATTCCCACTGCACGAAAACATACCACAAAAATGGCTAAGCGTTTCTTCTCTGCAACTAGGGGCACCGTCAATGTTGGTAAAACGCAATGATGAAGAACCGTACAGCGACACAAACGTAGAATAAAGAATCTGATTTAAGTTTCGTGTAAGCAAATCGACATCTCCGATTATTTACTGAGACTCACAGCTCAACGAGGCCGCAACAAATTTCCTGAAGTCAAGGAAAGCTCAATTATCTGCCATAGCAAGGGAGCAGGATCACATACTGTAAAAACAAGTACTGCCTACGCCAACATGTTAGCGTCATGGATGATAAGACCGAAAGGCGGAATATACACTATATGACCTAGGGCACTGATGAATGAAGAAAATCCATCCTAAAACAAGAACTTACCAATGAGCACACCATAGAAAGCGACGAGCATCCATCCCGACTCCTCGTCGAATTAAAAGGTAATATAGCATCTCAATTCCAAAGCCAAAATTTAAGATATCGGTCTAGAGGGCAGCGCATGAGCACAATAAGATCATGGAGAATGACAATATTGTGACCAACACTCCAGACCAGAGATATCTGCAATAGAGCTTGAGGGCAGTAGAATGTCCAGATTACAAGGAAAACATACGAAAGTTTTAAACGCCAGAGGATCTCGGGGGTAGGATCGAAAATACCAGACCATCTGACTGCATGATACACCGAACGTACTACCGCCGATAAGTCAGATAAATTCAAGTGACGGAAATCAGCGTAGAAACGTTATCAAAGCATCAAAACTTGAATATCGAGAAAGCAGAAGGGACAGACTCACACATATGCAAAGCTTCCTCCAATACACATCACCCCGTACAATAGATGTACGTTCGGTAGATCAAGATCATAGACCGAGTTCAGCCGCACAACCGCAGGAGAGGACGCAGACATGATCTTGGTTAAGTTAGTGATGAGTACTTGTGCTAGTAAGGACTGAGGATGAGCCTGAAAATATTTCCGGTGCACATTCAGCAGTTAAGCCATTATATACTTGTCCCGTCTGGTGAAGGAAAGCATATGACACTGGTCTGACGTAGCCGGGCTTCAGGGTTCCCCCGGTATCAACTAGAAATATCTAGTTGTCACTGCTTGCAATCATGAATTGAATTGCTTATCGCATTTTTTATACCGCCCAACCGTAAGGACCGAGGCTAAAGTCGCCGGGTACTTGCCACAGACATAAAACACTGCTAGAATGTCAGGAGGAGACAAAAAGCCCGTCTGGAAATGGATAAACCATTTCTCACACGACTTACATTAGCCCCGAGACATAACCCCACATCTCCAACCACCTACTATTGATTATACGAGAGCGGTGTTATCGTGCAGTTTCACTTACGTCGACACCCCTCAAGATAGGTTCGAATGTGTTGTTTCAGGTGTGGTGTCAAGAGCAGGAGGTCGGTGGCATTTCAAATCCTATAGAATTTCACTCACTATGAATCACTGTGAAGCTTCAGAAAACTTACAATTACGGGACATACCTGGTGACGAGAGACTCTCAATGTCGGTATGTGGGAGCCAGGCCCATGGGGTGTCAGTAGCAGGAATGATCGCTGTTTCGCCGGAGAAAGACAAAACCGTTATAATGCTCATCGGAATGGCCGTGAAAAAACAAACCAGGAACATCACTGGCAAGCTGGGACGAAGAAAGCAACAGTTGATGAGAGATCTAGAGTGCAGAAACGAATCAACAGGATAAAGTAATCGAGACGTTGACGGTGTTCACTGGTATGTATATTTATACGCGATGCCTTGTTTGATCGAGGTTGTCCAATGCAGGATTGAGATTTGGAGACCTCCCCAAATTAATTAACCCAAAAATGACCCCAGCCTTACGTGATGAGGCATGATGCATGATGGTCGAACGGGTGCCTGTCATTAGCTGAATGTCTTGTAGACCTTGTTGGAGCCTCAGGCCATGGCTGATTCGGACGTGTTGACCTGAAGTTCGGTCCTTATACAAGCTGGAATATCGTACCGAGCTTCTGTTTAATGCCTGGTTTTCCCAGGTTCCCCGTTTAGTTAGACTGTCTCTCACAGTGTCAACGGTTCCCGCCCTGTCCTTCACGATGTCAATGCCATTACTGGATGACGTATTAGGTTTCTACTCGTCGCTTTCCGACATCCCCGCCCTTTCCTATGCGTCCCTGCTCTCCTGTGGTGCAGATGTGCCTGTTCATCATCTTCCGACAATCGATACCTTTCTCTAGGCGTAACTTCCAAGCTTCCGTAAGGAGATAGATGCTGATACCCAAGGGGCGAAAGCTTCTAGGTGCCTGTTCAAACGTACAACAGAGTTCCTACGGTTACAGCCGGTATATCCAGTTGTCTAAAACGCCAATACCATATGTACCTGTTCTTAGCTCAACTCAAGAAACTGTTCACTCTCAATCCTACTCTCCCATAACGTGCTCCTCATACATAACTGAGGCCATCTCCCCAGGCGACAATCGCTCTCGGAGCAACTTGTATGCTCTAAGCGATTCAGTCAGCGACTTGTCCGTCCCAGGATACACAGAAATCATTATGCGTAGCGAATCCAGCTTGCGCGGTGGTATGCGCAATAGCTTTCCGTCTTCGGGGATTCGAAGGCGGGACTGCACCATAAGTACAAAGTCTTCCCGACATTCTTCCTTAAAAGAAATGTTGTGCAGAACGATCTCCCTGATCTTTAGGCAGACACAATTGAATGGGGCGGCCTCGTCGTAAGTAAGCGCGTGCATGAGATCCGTGTCGCTAGTGACTGCGTGGAGTGTAACAACTTCGACGTCAGGGAGCATTCTGATGAACGCAGCTGCAATGTGTGGACTTGTGCTATTCAATTTGAGCGACGTGACTTTGCATTTCGACCTGCGTAGAAAGTTCCCCACTGCCCCAGGATTCCAGGATCCGTCGTCACATTGGAATTCTATTTCGGATAATCGGGGAGCCACGAGACTGTCGAAGAGGAGGGTGCTGTTGAACATGTACGTTATCCAAGAAAGTTTCTGTAGATATGGGAGTTCCAATGACTGGTTTCCGTGTGTCCCGGCAGCATCGGACGATGTGCTGTAGTATCTGGCGAACGAAAGGTTGGAGAGATTTGGCGTATGTCGCAAGCCGTCAAGCAAATCATGAGCATTCCCTTCGCTCATATACATCGTCAACTCCGTAATCTGTGACCAAGGAAACCTCAGCCCCAGCGGCGCGTACGAAAACTCGGATAGGTGGAGTGTAGAGAGTAATGGTGCGTTAGGAAAGAGCTGAATCTGCGGTGGCCGCTCGTTCGTCAATATACTGCCGTCTCTTCCACGACCACCGAAACGTCGCAGTCGGGGGTAACGGATGCTCGAGTCCGATATGAATGGTATAAGAAGGTTGATCGGAAATCCAAACTTGACTTTTTCCCAACGCCCGACATGCTCCATTAACGGCTCCAGGAGTGACGGTACGAACGCCATGGTCTCTCTCGTAGATGCATCAATGTCCACAGTGAGAGAACAATCTCCCGATCTCGAGAGACATAGCATCCACGCCGCAACCAAAGTGTCTCCGCGAATGTCGATTCTCGACATTCGGAGGGGATCTAACCAGACGGTCACATTAGACCATAATTTTGGCGTTGAATAGACGATGTCCCTCCAAAGTCTGCACACGAGCGCTATTCTCCACGGGTAAGGGTTCCGACGAACAAGTTCTGTGCCCTTGGGGAATACAAGGGAAAAAATTTTTGCGACACATTCTGGAGGAAGGTTGTGGATTGGGTGTGTATGCGTTTCCGGCATCTGGGACGAGGCGGGTGAAGGGAATAGGTGTAGTTATGGGTATGGGTCGAGATGGGAGGAGATAAGAGTGGTCCATTTGAGATATCAGACCCGGCTGGCTCTACCCATCTCGTGACTCATGGATACGAATGATGGTGATGCTTATAAACGGGCTAGGGGCCTCGACGCGTCGTTCGGGTCGTGGCCCGGGACGGGTCCTTTATCTGCGTTCTATCCGCATTGGGCACATATCTCCAGCTGCTTGAACGTGGAGCAAGTCGTTGATGGGAGTGATGGGGTATATTACCTGAACGCCAGTTTTGCTCTTTCTAGTCTCTCCTGAATATCGTCAATCTCTTCGACGAGAAAACCTAACCTCTCCTCCAACCTGTGGTAATCGTCGTCACCTCCTGACGGAAAATCTTCAAATGGATATTTCCTTGTCCCTTTCTCTGGAAGATTGGGATCACGGGTACGTCGCCTTGGAGGCTCCACCGTGTCAGGGTGCCTCCTGTTGAATATTGCGCTTCGTTCGCGTGCTTGCGTGCTTCCCGTTCTCCGCGATTCCCTCCTCTCTATATGATCTCCCCTCTCTTCAGAATTTCGTTTCTGCCCAGAAACTATCATCTCTTCGGAGAACTTTCTCTCTACAGGAGCCTCTCTCTCTCCAGAGACTTTTCTCTCTTCAGAAACCTTCCTCTCTCCAGAAACCTTCCTCTCCCCAGAGACCCTCCTCTCTGTAATCTCCCCAGAAACTTTCCTCTCCCCACCTACACTCTGCACCCCAGGCCCACCCAACCCCGGAAAACTCGCAGACCTCGCAGTGAGCGGGACCAACAAACTCGCACTCGACCCACTCCCGCTCCTCCTCCTCCCACCCAACACCGTACCTGTAGCAGGCATATTCGAGTTCATCAACACCGATCCTGATCCCGACCCTACACTCCCCATCATCATTGTACTCATCATAGTCGACATTGTAGCGGTCGGCGTCGCACTCCTCCTGGACATCGACAGTGTCATTGTTGTGGACATTGCTGACCCAGGGCGCGGACTCGGACTTGGTGGTCCTTCAGATTCCAAGTCGGTGAATTCCGCTTCGGACCCACTATATGGATTGTCAACTTGAATCGTCAAGGGTGGCGGAACGAGTCGCTTAGGATTTTGTGTTGACGCCTCCTCTTCCCCATACGCCAGAGATATAGACGGGTCCATAGGATTAGAAGAATTCAAGCTTGCACCAATGTCGCCAGCACTAACACTAGCACTAGCACCACCAGCACCAAGGTTGAAACTTTGCGTTTGCGTCTGCGTCTGTCCAGAAACACCCCCCACCGAGCCACTAGACGTATTCGAAAACGACCGATAATCCGGCATCGGGATCGGCTCCCCAACAAACCTCAACTCCTTCCTCAACGTCCCATTCACATACCCCGACATCGACCCACCCCTCAACGAACCAAGCACCCTCGGCTTCTTCCCACTCTCCAACACCTTCTTCCTCGCACTCATCCCAACACAATCAACCAACTGCTTCATCGCCTCTCTATCCGACAACTCCCTTCGTTGAACTGAACGTTTGATAGTCCCCGTGCGAGGGAGGGTGTTCATGCGGAAGGGAGTATAAGCGGTATACGGACGACTGGGAGTGCTGAACGTATTAAACCGTTGCATCGGGGTGTTAAGTAGACCCGGGTTAGGAATTGGAGTGCGTGCTGGTAGGGGTGTCGAGAATCGCGAAAGAGTTGTATGGAATTGTCCAGTTGCGGGCTGCGGTGTACTGGGAACACCAAATGGATTATGAGGAGAGGTAAACTTCTCCGTGTCTGTCTGGGATGGCGCAGGAAATGCGTCCTTTGCAGGACCCCACGAAAACCCAATAAAGGCGGCTGATGGATCTTCTTGCATAGCGGATTTCGCGGGTGTCGGACGTAGAATCGATAGTCCAGGCGAAGCACTCGCAGCTGCCATACTGACGGGTGAAGACTGAAAAAGAGCAGAAAAGGCAAATCCTTGCGAGAGGGATTCTTCTTCGCTGCCTGATTGAGAGGCGGTGAGAGGTCCAGGTGGCTGGGCAGGTGGTTGTTCACTATATGTGAATTGTGGTAGGTGGATGCCTTCTGGGGCGTTTTCTGTGAAGGGAGATGGGTAAGGCGATGTTTGGTGATGTGGGGTATTGTGACGTACGTGAATGCAGGTTTGTCCAGTTGACTGCCTCGAAAAGTGGATGATCCGTAATTTCCATGATGTTACGTCTACCAATACGGGTCTCTGGGTGTGTCAATAGTCTAAGGGGCGAAACGCTCAGGAATTCCTGGCAGAAAAAGAGAAAAAGAGCTGTGTGCGTACTTGCTGATAAAGTCCTTGTAAACAGATTGTACGGGTATAGATTCATCAAAACGAAGGCTTCTCTGTACAATCATGAGCACCTCTACTCTACAATTTGGAGCGTCAAAACTTACTTCATGATTCATAATTTTCTGATACGTATGCCGAATCTCATTTGCGAAAAATGGAGCAATACCATAGGCCATCTCATACAACATTGCACCAAAACTCCACCAGTCCGTCTCAACACCATACCCATGCCCTTCTTCCTCCCTAGACCTAGCCATAGAGGACCGACTGGCAGAAGGGCCATCATCGTCGTCCATTTCAAGTGCTACTAGCGCTTCTTCATGGGCCTTGAGGATCTCGGGAGAAATATAATCGCACGTGCCGCATGGGACAACACAGTAACGTTTCGGAAGGAGTTGCGAACCATCGGGGCCCGGAGGGAGGAGAGGCGCGGCAGAACCGAAGTCGATGAGGAGAACGTGTGCATCTTGTGTGAGCACGAAATTTTGAGGCTTGATGTCACTGGGTCGAAAATGAGATCAGCTCCATTGGCCCTCCAACCAAGTGTGAGACGACCTACCGATGTGCAAAACCTTGAGTATGACACCAGTGGATAGCACTGACAATCTGGGGTATCCACCATTGGAGATCCAAATCCAGAAGCCTGCCGCTGTGTGGACTCGACTCAAGAACGTCCCATAGAGAACCACCTTCAGCGTAATCCATGACGAGATTCAGATGGGTCGGTGTCTGGAAAGCACAGAGAAGATGAGGTGCCCATCGGGACTCGGTTTTCAACGCCTGGAGAAGGATGTCGCGTTCAAATTGCGGAAAGCATTGCTACGCACAGATGAGTACATGATGAGAAGGGATTACAAGGACGAAGAAAACGAACATCGCGTGTTCGCAGAGCGAACCGTTTTTCTATCGATTTGCGGACGTAGGCTTGCCCATCAAGGCGACAGCTGACCACATCGATCTTGTCCAACAATCAACGAGGGTACTGATTCAAAATGACTGGCCACGTACCACACCGTACTGCCCAAATTCAAGGGTTCCAACAATATTGAGATCTTTATCCTGGAAGCGTAACGCGTCGATTTCGACCGTTTTGGCTGATGCGTGTGAGACGGAACCCGATGCGACGGATGAAGTAAGTTGTACTCACACGTCTTTCCAATAACATTCTGGCCGTGCAGGAGCCGGTCGAGAGCAAGACCGTCTGCGTCCTCGTCGCCTTTGCTATTGAGCAGCGCAGTGAGCTTGGCCTTGCGTTGCAGCCATGAGAGAGACATGCATCAGGTCGTCAAACTGCAAACCCAGGTCAAAGCAAACCAGATCACCAGCCCCCCGAGCTTTCACACGGTCATTGCCAAAATATGTCCCAAAATTTTGAAGCTACATACTGATGTCCCAGGGAGGATTCGAACTTCCGGCTTCTCGGAGTAGGTCACGCACCACAACGAGATGATTTAACCACTAATCGACAAGGACAACAATGCTCAGCAAGCCTCCTTGGATATTCTAGGCTGTGGTAACTTATTCCAGAGGATATATCACTGTGTGCGAGAAAGACCGTCCGTCGTACTTGATAATAATGGGGTCTTTGCAAACACCACTCAGCTACTTTCAAAATCCGTCCGTGTACAACCCCTTTGACCGCTCTTTGGCCTTTGGTAAATATCCCTTCATTTCAAGTTCATCTCTAATTATAAGTCATGATGCTAACAATATAGTACAGCCATCGTACAGCCATCATGCATCATGCATCAACGTTCAACCCTCAGTCATGTGAAGGAAGCTTCAATCCTAGTACCCACGACCGATACAATTTAGCCCCCTCGTGCTTGAATCACCACCTCCCATGCCTTTGCTCGAAACATTCAAAACTATCGTGGCACGCTTCTCAAACCGAAACCCGTCGGTCGAAGATGAACTCCATATACCCAACCCTGGTCAGCCGCCACAAAATGCTGGCTCTAATCAAGCCATCAATTTCCGCAATAGTGTCCATGCTGGTCAGTATCTTGGACGCAATTTCTAGCTAGCACAACACTGACATAGCATTAGCTGCAACTGAATCGCCGGGTAATATTGGACTCTTCGCGCATGCTCATAGATTCACGATCAACAATCCAACAATGATATCTCAATC